>ML273964.1:92245-143732 GCA_005239495.1 Nicotiana undulata | reverse complement strand
TACTGAAAATAAGTAAATAAGTAATTTCCTTTTCATTTTTCCCCAATCAACTGACAAGTCTTTTTTCATGAAACCATTTAACAATTGACGTCCTTAAATCAATTTAACAGTTTAAGTCACAAGAGGTATATCCTATGTATATATTCATATATATGCCGAGGGTCGATCGGCCCGTCCCAAAAGTGCACCTTTAAATCCGACGTGGCGTACGATCCTCTCCCATAAATGTATCTTTAAATCCGCCGTGGCGTACGGCCCGCTCCCATAAATGTATCTTTAAATCCGTCGTGGCGTATGGCCCGCTCCCATAAATGTATCTTTAAATCTGTTGTGGCGTACAGCCCGCTCCCATGAATGTATCTTTAAATCAGCCGTGGCGTACGGCCTGCTCCCAAAAATATATCTTTAAATACGCCGTGGCGTACGGCCCACTCCCATGAATGTATCTTTAAATCCGTCGTGGCGTACTGCCCGCTCCCATAAATGTATCTTTAAATCTGCCGTGGCGTACGGCCCGTGTTACGCCCCGCAATATTACGATGATGTTACATCTTGCAGTATTACATTACGACAATGTTGCACCATGTGGTATTGTACGTTGAATTTGTCGTAAGGTAATTAACATCAGTCCAAGGAAAAGATTATTTGGATATTATAAGGATTATGCTATTTCAAACAAATGATGAGTAAATTCGTGAAGGTGAGAGGGTAAGAAAATCGAAGGAAATGAATTCCGATAAAATTTGGCATTTTGGGATCAAATACGGCCCGAGCTAAAATACCCGATATTTATGGACTAGTGCCATACAATGTACCACATGGCCATAATAGTAAGGTGTATAAGGTATGTGAAAAGTAAGTAATATTTGAAGTAATTTGAGATACTTCTTAATTACGTGGGTAATAAATTAATTATTGATTTAATAGGAGATTAACCATGTAATTAAGGATTTGTGGATAATTATAGGTGGGGGACAAATTCCCCCACGTGGTAGCAAGTAGAGAAAGGGCTAAGTGACTCTTGTCATTAGACTATGTAATTAGAAGGCACTTGGATAACATTTTTTATCCATTTTACACGTAAGAAGTGGAAAATATTAGTCATATCTAACTCATCTTCAAAGGAGATCAAATCCACTTTGAAAAATATTAGACAATACTACAAAGGCATTGAATTTAAGCTACAAGAATACACTGTCGTGAATGGTGTAATTGTGCAATTTACAAAGTACATATGACTACAAAAATTTGAAAAATCAAGAAATGGCAGTGGAATTTCTAGACGAGTTATAAGAGATATAGGTACTCCAGCTTCTCCTCCAAAATTATTTTCATTAGGAAAATACAATATAGCATACGGAAGACAAAACAAGGAACGAAGGTGAGGGAATTTTGAAATTCATAGAAATTTGCACTGCGTAATAACAACGAGATTTTGCAATTCTAAGGGAGTACGGTGCAATTCTCCTCAAGAATATTATACGGATTTTTCTCTATTTGAGGTATGTTAAGGCTATCCCTTCTTTCTTTTGGCATGGTTCAAATTATACTGAAGAAACGAGCAAATACACCGTTTCTATAAATTACTCTATTCATAAAAATAGTAGGGGTGTCTATATTCTTGATTCCCCATGAGAATTATTATTATTTTCTGTTCATGGGTCTCAGAATAATACGCAGTTGGAAAAGTTTATCTGGAAGGAATATTGATATTATTACGTACTTTTTATGCATTTCATACATGTGCATTGACCCATGACCAGATGGCGTTATATACGCGTATATATGTAAATATATGTATATGGGATATGGGAAAAGGTTACGGCGTTATATACGCACCACCACCTGATCAGCTGGTATATGATGATGATGTTGCCCACATTGGCTGAAATATGATTCAAACGGCGTTATATACGCGTATATATCTATGTATCTTCAAACGGCGTTATATACGCGTATATATGTATGTATATATATGTATATGGGATATGGGAAAGGTTATGGCGTTATATACGCACCACCACCTGATCAGCTGGTATACGATGATGATTTTGCCCACAGTGGCTGATATGATATGATGGGATGCCCTCAGAGGCTGATGATGTTATGAAACATATACCTATGCACGACATGACATTCATACGCATATGCATGATTCTAAAAGTGATTTATTATTTACAGAGTTATCCAGACATACAGGTTGAGTCAATTACTCTATATCTCTTTCATGTCTCTTATGTATTTATTTATGTGCCTTACATACTCGGTACATTATTCGTATTGACGTCCCTTTTGCCTGGGGACGCTGCGTTTCATGCCCGCATGTCCTGATAGACAGGTCGAGAGCCCTCCAAGTAGGCTATCAGCTCAGTGGAAGATGTTGGTACGCTCCATTTGCTTCAGAGTTGCTCGTTTGGTTAGTATGATTTAGACACGTATTGTTTGGTAAGGCGGGACTGTGTCCCGACCTTATGATATTTATGTACTCTTAGAGACTTGTAGATATACGTTGTGTATATAAAGGATTGTACGGCCTGAACGGCCTATGTTTTGAGTTTATAAAGGATTATATTGGCATATTAGGCTCGTATGTCATGTGTATGTAATGATGTAATAAGAAATATACGTTACGTTGGTACTCGGTTGGGTAAGGTACCGGGTGCCCGTCACAGCCCATCGGTTTGGGTCGTGACAAAAGTGGTATCAAAGCAGTTCTGTCCTAGGGAGTCTACAAGCCGTGTCTAGTAGAGTCTTGTTTATCGGTGTGTCGTGCACCACACTTATAAGCAGGAGGCTATAGGGCATTTAAGAATGTTACTCTTTCTTGTTACTCTAGATCGTGTTGTAGAGCTCAATTATAAGAACTCAATTTCCTAAACTCTTACGACGATGCCTACATTCAGATAGATGATCGATAAGAGATATAGCGGTGGAAGTGTTGAGTTAGAGGAACTCGATTTTGCATCTTGCTTATGATGAGTAAATGATAGGTCTTCAGCAGATCATGCGTGTACTAAAAGGTGTACGGTTCTTGATAAGGAGCTTTTAGGAAAGAATACTTATTCACTCTTACGGTAAAAAGGAATAACGGAATCGAAAGTTAGACATGAGTTGCAGCAAGAAAAGGAAGTAAGGTACGAGGTTCCCAGTTAATTAAGATTATCCTTATTTACCATTTAGAAAGAGAGATATAAGCCTTTTGAGTTACCTTTAACAGTAACAGGGGTATGTATAATTGGCCACACCCATCTCAGTTATACCCTATTGGGGACTAACAGGTGTAGATTAAGAAAAGGACGGGATATCAGGATCCGACTAGGGTTAGAGTAACCCAAAATGGTTAATTGATTGTTTGTGTTAGTTGACATTTTCGAAGGATAATGCAAATGTGCTAAAAGATCTCTTTGTGAGACACCTAGATTGTACACTCAAAAATAGTACAGTTAGACATGACTACTATAAAGATAGTCACTGGAAGCCTTGAAGGGATAAATATTACCATAGTATGGCTCGCGTCCCTAGTAGAGCGAGGACGTCAAGCAACCCAAAGAGCCATTGGATGAAGCAAGGAGAGCTAAAAGCGAAAGAATGTTGTGTTGAAGTTTTCACAAGAAAGGGATAGGTAGAAATATTAGCAGAGTAATGAGAAGAGAGTGCATTATGAGTAAGATGTGATACATGGATGAAAACGGTAGATTAGAAAAAAAAATGATGACAGTATTACAGAGTTTGTAGTCAAGTGAAGGAAAAGACGAGAAGTGACAGGCCTTGAGACAACAAAAGAGTATAGGCCATAAAGTCATATCCTCATTTCGAGAAACAAGTTCGTGAGCAAATGGAAAAGTTAGAGCCCTAAAGTAATACAAATCAGTATGGGCAGGTGAACGGGATAACTAAATGTGAATTGAGGACTGAATGATTAGATTATAGTCAGTATCATCAGAATTTCAGATTTTGCCCCGGCGTTATTAGAATGGACAAAAGAAGAAAATTCATGAGAAATTCAGAAAATGGTTATTCAGGAAGACACTTCCCTAAAACAAGCAATGAGTGAAATGTTAAGCTTAAGAGACTGTATGTGCCAGTTACGCTAAGTGTCACCCTCGCGAGTAAGGGAATTTGTCATCCTTGGTACAGAAGAATTTCCGCAAGGCGAGTAAGGATCATTGATGTTGAGAAACGACGCCAAAGATGAAGAGGAAATATATATAGGTAGATCGTCATGGCTTCAGTTTTTAGTACATCCCTAAAGGGGGGAATATGGAGTAATGTGGCATTAAGCCAGAATTAAGTGGTTCTAGTGACTATGGAATGGTAAAGGAAGAATGTGATAAATGAAAGAGGAATTAGATGGCACTTATGCAAATCTATAGATACGCTACGATTCAAGAATATTGTGCAAGCACGACGTCAAGGAGAGGAAGTAAAGATTCCTGCCCGAGCTGTTATTAATAAATAAGGAGCCAGTGCGAGACCTAAGTTAAGACAAAAGAAATAACCTATGAAAGATTACGAGGAATATTGATATGAGAATGGGCCAATGAGTAGTTAGAAATTTGTCAGGAAGATCCCAGTTATGGCTAAACAAGAGGTTACATACGAGTCATCAGATCATGTAAGATAAACATAGTAGAACCCAACATGGAGAATTCAGTTTCACAGAAATATTATTATAATACTTGAAATATATTCAGATAAGAGTCAAGGTAGTTAAGGGTACCGTATGAATGTTACGGGAATAAAAGAGAGTGCCACTAGGGAGACAGTAAAAATATCAGTTCAGAAGCAACGCTACAAGCACAAGGGCATGGAGGTAAGCAACTACGGATAAGTATAGGCAAGGAAGGACATCAAAAGGTCCGTAATAACCTCATAGCTTTACGAGAGTCAAGGGTTCTCCCTAAGTACTACAACGAAAGACTAGCTGAGGAAATAAGGAAGAAGGCTTCAACCAAAGTACAACGACCTAAAGAGGAAATGGTCGTGTAACAACAGTCTCACAACAACATTGTAAGCACTCCAAAGAAAATGGCACCTACCGTGGATAATGAACAGGAAGTAAAATCAGAAGTGATATCCAATATCATATGAGTTGTATGGACTTCTAGTATGCGTGGGCACAAAGATAAGCTAAGTATGCACACGAAAGGGAGAAGAAAGGCCAGGAAAAGTAAAAGATTACGTTTAAAGAAAGCTAAGATGGAACGAAAGAAATTATTTGATAATGATCCAGAATTGGTTACATTATGAAAACACTTAAAAGTTTGGAGTATTATCCATGCAGTATATACGTTGACAATCATACGGTCATAGGAGAATCGGGTATAAGTTAAAAGAAAGAATTGAGAAGGTCATAAACAAGGGATTGAATTGTTAGATAATGGTATCACGGATATTACATAGCGTCTATGAAATACTAAAATAATAACTAATACCATGAGCCGCAGATCGGAATATAGCTTAAGCCTACATAAAGGCTGATCAGAAGGAAAAGAGTTACATCAACGAAGTAAATCAGGAGTCTGATTATTGGACCAAATTTTTTTTTATAGA
Source organism: Nicotiana undulata (assembly GCA_005239495.1). Taxonomy (NCBI): domain Eukaryota; kingdom Viridiplantae; phylum Streptophyta; class Magnoliopsida; order Solanales; family Solanaceae; genus Nicotiana; species Nicotiana undulata. The sequence goes on along the minus strand of ML273964.1, from coordinate 138,179 downwards.
CATCATGATTGAGAACATTGCAGAATCACTCTTAGTATCAGAGGTACAAGAGAGAAAGTACAATAGCCATATTTTATAAGGGCTCTATGATGATGCATGTGAGAAGAGTACCAGCCTCATAAGAAGTTGGTATGACTCCCACTGGATTGTGTATACATCAGAGGTGCAAGTATTATAAAAGAGCTCCAAGTTATGGACGTGAATCACACCTACGTGGATAGGAGGTCATGAAAGAAATAGAAGATACGATGCGAGATTTATGGTAAGTAAGGTAAAGGTGAACAACGTACGAGATACTCAAAGGCAGAAGATCGTGAATAGTCCATACTTCGGATAGCAGGATAGAAGAGCGGGGATTCAGTATCTAGGAATAATAGCGGCATTGTCAGTAGCATATCTTCCAACCTATGGTTTCTAGGTATCAAGAGATCTTTCCAAGAGAGTAAAGAAGAGTTAGAGACGATGTGATGTCTCGTTTGATGTTCCAAAATCACATAAGGAGATTTGTGTGCAAGTGAGTTGAAGTAAGGTTGCGAGTAGTATAAATTAATATGTAGTTCGCAAGCTAAAATATGGTAAAGCGACAAGGTTTTAGGAAGACATGAGTAAGGATAAGAAAGGGCGAGTGGGGAGATGATGAGAATGGATAAAGTCCTTAGGATTAAGCCATAAAAACAAGAGAGCTGATGGTTTCTCTAATTTATACAAAGCTTAGTATAGCCTGAATCAACTCAAACGAGTCTAAGGCTAATGGCACTTAGAAGAGATGGAATGCTGCCCTGATAGTACAATGAGGGCATGATTGTGATAGACAAAGGATGGCGTTAGGGCCTTCGATTGATAAATGATATAAAGTGGATTTCATGAATTGTACGAGACTAAAATACCCATATAAGGTGAGTCACATTGGGATACTCCCGATATCCCCGATGAGACGCGATCCCTAGCGGCGGTGTCACACAAAAGATCAAGTTATCAGTGGTAGATGATGAATCAACATTAAGGTAAATCAATAATAGATGGATAAAAGTTCAACAGTATGAGATGAGATTAGACCATCAATCTTAAGGATAAGCAACGAGAGTAACCTGGAGTTGGTTGCAGATCTCAGTAACGATAAATCAAAGTAAGAATTATGGTATAATTTAACCTACGAAGATGCAGTAAAGTTATATGAATGGATAACCAGGTCTATGAAACAAGATATAGCCATATTCGCAAGTTCTACAAAGTAGCGAGTGAGGAACTTCACTACACCTATAGATGCCCAGAGAGGCATCCTATTAAGAGTTGTATATATTTACAAAGTAAGGCCTAGAGATTGGCTAAAAGTTTAAGGAAAAAGGAGATAAGAGTCGCATAGGAACACTTAGCAGGTCAATATCGTAAAGACTGCATGATAGAAGGTAGCAACAGTTACAAAATTGGAAAGAATTCGATCACAAGCCATAGCATGGGAAAGAGACCAAAAGGGGGGAATGCCCTGGCCTTTGGATTTATTCATAGAACAACTCCCTAAATGGCAAGGAGAGTATTAAGGTATTCACAAGAGCTATAAGTTATGAAAATAATAAAGAGCATCAGCCAACAATCGAGGACGAATGTTCCACAGGGGGGAATGATGTCACGCCCCGCAATATTATGATGATGTTACACCTTGCAGTATTACATTACGACAATGTTGCACCATGTGGTATTGTACGTTAAATTTGTCGTAAGGTAATTGACATCAGTCCAAGGAAAAGATTATTTGGATATTATAAGGATTATGCTATTTCAAACAAATGATGAGTAAATTCGTGAAGGTGAGAGGGTAAGAAAATCGAAGGAAATGAATTCCGTTGAAATTTGGCATTTTGGGATAAAATATGGCCCGAGCTAAAATACCCGGTATTTATGGACTAGTGCCATACAATGTACCACATGACCATGATAGTAAGGTGTATAAGGTATGTGAAAAGTGAGTAATATTTGAAGTAATTTGAGATAATTCTTAATTACGTGGGTAATTAATTAATTATTGATTTAATAGGAGATTAACCATGTAATTAAGGATTTGTGGATAATTATAGGTGGGGGACAAATTCCCCCACGTGGTAGCAAGTAGAGAAAGGGCTAAGTGACTCTTGTCATTAGACTATGTAATTAGAAGGCACATGGATAACACTTTTTATCCATTTTACACATAAGAAGTGGAAAATATTAGTCATATCTAACTCATCTTCAAAGGAGATCAAATCCACCTTGAAAAAGATTAGACAATACTACAAAGGCATTGAATTTAAGCTACAAGAATACACTGCCGTGAATGGTGTAATTGTGCAATTTACAAAGTACATATGACTACAAAAATTTGAAAAATCAAGAAATGTTATATGCACAAACAATATTCTTTCCTTTTCATAATACTTTCCATAAACAATTTTTTTCATACTACTTCCCGTAAAACAATCCCTTTAATATTATTTTCCGTAAAACAATTCCTTTCATTTTATTTTCCATAAAATAATTCCATTCATTTTATTTTCCGTAAAACAATTCCTTTCATATTATTTTTTCGTACAACAATTCCTTTCATATTATTTGAATTCCATAAATCTCAGAGAAACAAAACTACATATAATAAGGTTTCATAGCATATAATTCCGTACGACAAGAACACAGGGCATGATGTGGGGCCTAACTACCCGGACATAACAACAATAGCCGCTACGTACGGACTCTCATCACTTGGTACGTACGTAGCCCCCCAAAAATAATTACACAAATCATATAGAACACCTATGGGGACAATTTCCCCTAACAATGTTAGAAAGGAGACTCACCTCGCTCCGAAAATTTATCACCGGCTTCCGAGCCCCTACGACGACCCCAACAGATGCGCAACGCCCCCAAACTATTCAAATAACGATAATTCAATGAAAGTATACTCAATTGATCATAAAAAATTCAAATTACAGAGTTCCGTAGCCCGGCTCAATAAAATGACCAAAATGCCCTCGGGCCCACGTGCCTGGACTTCGAAATTTCTTGAAGAAAATCTCTACCCGAAGCTTTACTAATTCAATTACACAATTTACTCCAAAATTTATGCTCAATTCATGGCAAAAATCACATTTACCCAAATTCTAGGTTTCTTCCAAAATCCCAATTTTTCCACAATTTTTCATGTTTAATCTCATGTATAAACCTTGAATTAATTTGTAAAGTATAAGGAACCACTTACCTCTTGATGCTCGATGAAAATCACCCTTTGAAATACTCCAAAATCGCCCCAACCAAGTGAAGAAATGAAGAAAAATGAGCTAAACCCGCTAAAATATCATTTTGCCCAGGTATTTACTCATCGCGATCGCGGAAAATGCTTCGCGATCGTGGAGAACAATGTTCCAGCCCAAAATTTGCTCTTCGCGATCGCGGAGAATAATTGTCCAGCCTGTACGGACAGCCTTTAGTAGAATTGTCATAACCTTTTGTACACAACTCCTAATGACAAATGGTTAAATGTTATGAAAACTAGACTTAAGGATCTACAACTTCCATGTGTTGGACAGCTACCAATTCCTTATAGAATTCTAGATATAATCTGGTAAAGTCAGCCCATGTGCAATACAACTTTCTTCTTCATCTTCCCGGACACCCTGTAGTGTAACATACATATCTCTTTGTACACAAATCCAAATCATGAATGGTTTACTTTTCTAGAAACTAGACACAAAGGGATACAACTGTAATGTATATATCATCTCCAAATTCCGTATAGATTGTGCGATATGAGCCTCCGAAGTCGAGTCAGTGAAGTAGAACATTTACTCTACGTGATCGCGAAAGGCTTTCCGCGATCGCGATCGCGATTCACTGGCCCGTTTCTCACATTTTACTCTCCGCGATCGCGTAGAACACTGCTGTAGCCAAAAACCAGCAGTTATAAATGGCCTAGAATTGGTCCGAAACCACCCCGAAACTCACCCGAGCCCCTCGGGACCCCGTCCGAACGTACCAACAAGTCTGGAAACATATCACGAACTTAGTCGAGGCCTCAAATCACATCAAACAACGCCAAAAAGACGAATCACGCAAGAATTCAACTTTATGAACTTTGAAATTTCTAACTTTCACATCTGATGCCGAAACCTATCAAATCACGTCCGATTGACCCTAAATTTTGCACACAAGTCACATTCAACATTACGGACCTGCTCCAACTTTCGAAATCGCATTCCAACCCCGATATCAAAATTTCCACTTCCGGCCGGATTTTATCTAAAGCCTTCAAATTTCTATCTTTAGCCAAATGACTTCAAAATGACCTACGGACATCCGAATTCACTTCCGATCACGCTCCCAACTCCAGAATCACAACATGAGGCTATTCCTAGACTCGGGAATCCCAAACGGACATCTATAACACTGAAATGCCTTGCAACCCAAATTTATGAAATTCTTCTAAAATACTAACTTCCACAATACACGCTGAAACGCTCACGGGTTATCCAAAACTCATTTCGGACATCCGCCCAAGTCCAAAATCATCATACGAACCTGTTGGAACCTTTAGATCCACATTCCGAGGTCGTTTACTCAAAATTCCAGTCTTACTTAATTTCTTAAATTTAAGGCTTCTGAATTGAGAATTTTCCTTCCAATCTAACTCCGAACTTCCTGAATTTCAACTCTGACCATACACACAAGTCATAATACCCCAAATGAAGCTTTTCATGACTTCCAACCGCTGAACGACGCGCTAGAGCTCAAAACGACCGGTCGGATCGTTATAGATAGTATCCATAGTTTGAGCATTCTAATCATAGTTTTAACAAATTTCTAATTTCAAATTCAATTAGTCTTTCCCTTTCATTTCTAATAGTAAATTTTTAATAATTTAACATAATTTTGCTAATTTTTTAAGTATTGTATATTTAATTTTAACAACTTTCTAATTTCAAATTTAATTAGTCTTTTCCTTTATAATTTTAAGTTTATATATTTAATTTATTTTATTTTCTAAACTTATGATTTATAAATATACTCACATTATCTCTAATTTATTTCTATTATTCAATATTTTTAATTTTTGATTTATCTATTAGACTTGAGTTACGTGGACCTATTTATATTATAGATGTTCTTATCAAAACATAAAAAGCTTTCTCATCTCAAATTTAAATAAGTTTTACCGTTTTTTTTCTATGATAAAAAATCTAAATTTGTTTCTCTATTTTTTTATATTTTTTATATTATATTATTGAATAACTAATATTATTACAATGTCATGTGAATTTTTATTAGCTTATTTGAATTTAATATCTATTTCTACCACACTCATTCTAATATAATATTGATAAATATTTAAAAACTTTCTCAAATGCAAATAAGTTTATTCTATTTTCTGAATTTGTCTGCATTTTCAAAACATTATTTTATGCTTTCAAACTTAAACTAACTGCACTCAATTCAAATATAAATCCCCAAAAAATATTTTCTTAATTGTTTGAACCCATTATATCTATATGTTGTAGTAATATTTACGCATATAATATTCATTTACCCAATTTATCAATATTAATATGAAATTACTATTCTTGTTCTTAAATTATTTTTTACTAATTATTTAAGTTTTTCTTACCTTATAAATAATTTATATACTTTATGTAAGATCTTATTTTGGCACTTGAATTTATTTAATTTTAAAACGTAATATATCTTTAATATCTTAAGTAAATTTTAGTATTATTTTACCTTACTTCAAAGTATAAATAGTTACAGGTTATCTCAATCTACGACTTTCTATATTTTTTTATTTTTTTCTGTTATAATTTTCAGTTAATGTTTTACCTCCATATTTCTAGCTAATATAGAAAAAGAATCTATGGGTGGATCAATATAGATATAGCTACAAATATACATATAAATATAAATTTAAATGTAGATATATAGATTAAATTTGTCTAAGATTTATTTAGATTGAGTATAAGATTTATTAAACTACTTCCATTAATAATGTTTTCGTTTATAATTCAAATTTTTAATGTTGTCTTAAAATTGCCAAGTGGCTTGTTTTTATCTTACCACTTGGCTTAACCACATGCTTCACTACTCTCCTTTTAATATAATTGTGATGACCCAAAAGGTCATCCTGTGTAAATTTAGCTAAAACTGTGTTTCGAGAACCCGAAATCCTCCGTTAATCTCACCTCGATGTGCGTGCGCATCCCGGACGCGTAGCCGGGAAGCCTTTATGATAATTAATGATAATTAATTTATTAAAGTTGACTTTGGTCAATATTTTTGGGAAACGGACCCGGACCCGTGATTTGACAATCCCGGAGGATCCGTAGGAAAATATGGGACTTCGCGTATGCCCGGAATCGAATTCCGAGGTCCCAAGTCCGAGAAATAAATTTTTAAAGAAAATTATTTTCTGAAAATTATAAAGACTTTTGAAAATGAACTTTGATGTGAAACCGGTGTTACCGGGCCCGTATTATGGTTCCGGATCCCGAAACATGTTTACTATGATTATTGTGTATTGTCAGTAAAATTTGGTAAGAAACGGACTTGTTTTGACGTGTTTCAGATCGAAAATGGAAAATTTAGAATTTATGAAGTTTTGAGGAAATTATATGGATTTTTGAGTTTAATTCTTTGATTTTGATGTTATTTTGGTGGTTTTATTACTCGAATAAGTCCTTAGTATGTTTTTGAGGTTGTGGGTATATTTGGTTTTAAGCCCCGAGGGCTCGGGTGAATTTCGGGGGGGGGGGGTGTCAGAGTGTTCAAACTTAGAAATTTCTGGTGTTTTGGAACAGATCTGGAGTCTGAGGAAAATACCTTTCGCGAACATGTGGTGTCACTCGCGAAAGCGAAGAGCATCGGGTGGGCCTGGAATTTTACTCTACACGAATGCGTAAAGGGGGACGCAAACGCAGAGCACTGGACAGTGCTTCTACGCGAACGCGTCCCCAGGGGTGCGAACACGTAGAGTTAGGTTTGGGTTGGGGGCTAAGCTTACGCGAACGCGGCCTGTAGCTCGCGAGCGCATAGGTCAGGGGATTCAAACCTACGCGAACGCGGCCAAGGTCTCGCGAACGCATAGGTCAAATAAATCCAGCCATCGCGAACGCGTCCAAAAGACCGCGAACGCGAAGCACAAATTCGCCCAGTGATTTTCTTATCCCAAAAACAGAACCATTACGGGACTCAACCTATTTTTCACTACCTTCTTCTTCACCACACCTCCTTGGGCTATTTTTGAAGATATTTCCTCCTTAACTTCATAGGTAAACAATTCTAACTCCATTTTCTTCCATTTTTCTTCATCTATTAATAGAATCTAGGTCTAATAACATGAAATCATGGTAGAAATTAGGGATTTTGGGTAGAGTTAGGGTTTATGAAATTTTGGGGAATTCAACCCCGTTTTGGGGTCGGATTTCAAAACAAATTGTATATTCGGGCTCGTGGGGGAATTGGTGAACGGGTTTTGGTCCGAATCTCGTGTTTGGACCAAGCAGGCCCGGGGTCAAATTTTGGTTTTTTGGAAGAATGATGGGAAATGTATAATTAGGCTTTGGAACTGAGTTATTGAGTAATTATTGATGTTATTAAGTTAATTATGTCTAGATACTATCGTTTCAGAGTTGGATTCGAGAGGGAAAGGGGTGCTTGAGGCGTGATTCGCATATTTTGGAGTCGAGGTAAGTGTTTGGCCTAACCTTAGCTTGAGGGAATAGGTATAGAGTCTTATTTGCTATGTGTAATCCATGTCCAACGTATAGGTAAGGTGACGAGTACCTATGTGTCGTGGTCAAGCATGCCCATGAGTCAAAATGTGATAAATTATACCGTGTTCTTGATATTCTATGTGTTATGAATAACCGGTGATTTAGAAGGGATACATTGACGTTGTTTCATGATGTGGGAAGTTATTGATTAATTGTTCAGTTGAGGGTTTTACTGTTGAAATTATACCTCTGAGTGAGATTGGTTATAGCTGAGTCCCTTGCCGGGACGATAGAATATTATTGATTTTTGCTTTACAGTTGAGCTTTCTTATTGCTAATTTTCATATCAAGTTGTTGCCTTTATATACGTTATGCATGAGGGGACATTCTGTGCCGAGTGACTGTGAGGCTATGCACGAGGGGACATTTCGTGCCGAGTGATTATTATTTATGCACGAGGGGACATACTGTACCGAGTGACTGTGAGGTTATACATGAGAGGACATTCCGTGTCGAGTGATTTTATTATTTATGCACGAGGGGACATTCCGTGCCGAGTGATTGTGAGATTATGCACGAGGGGACATGTCGTGCCTTTTGTTGTTCATTTACCTGTTCCGAGATGTTAAATTCCGGCTTTTACTTCTACATTTCAGTTATTATCCTCTCCTACTGTGCTAGTATTTGTTGCCCCTTTTATCCCCAGCATGTTCTCCCCATACCTGTAATTACTTGTTTATTTCTGTTATTATTTTCTGTTTTAGTATAGAATTGTACATGTATAAATTGTTGTCGGTCCTAGCCTCGTCACTACTTCGCCGAGATTAGGCTCGGCACTTACTCAGTACATGGGGTCGGTTGTACTAATGTTACACCTGCACTTTTTTATGTTGTGCAGATTACGCAGCCGGACCCGGTGGACATTGACGGAGGGGGTATCCTTCAATCCATTCAGGAGACATCAAGGTAGACCCGTAGACATTCGTGGGCCTTTGCGTCACCTTTTACCCTTATCCTTCAGTTATGTCTTATTTTTATAGTTCAAAGACAGTTATATGTATTTATTTTTCAGACCTTTGTATTTAGTAATCTCATAGACAGTTCGTGAGTTAGTGACACCAGTTCTAGGTTATATTTACGGGATTTATTTCGAAGCTTGTTATATAGTTCTGAAATTAGTTAACTATCATATTGTTAATCATAGTTGTCTTAGTTATCTTGTTCATTTTAACTATTAATGAGTTCATTTAATCAAAACGTTGGCTTGTCTAGCGGGTACAACGTTAGACAAGCCATCACGGCATGTAGGTGGGATCGGGTCGTGACAATTATTTAGACTATAACATATTTTTTAATCAGACACGACTTGAATAATTCTAATTCTTTTGTTTATATTTTGAGCTTTATGTTGGCTCACATGGTTCTTCATCATTCATTTCTTTGTTTTCTTCCTTCAAAAAGGAAAATATGTTCTGCATCGTTTTTGTCTCCTTTTTAATTATTTTTTTCTTCCTCCTGTTACAGGGTATTTTGGCATGAAGTAGTAGAAGATGAGATATGAGGAGAAAAAGAGGGTGACGGTACTCGAGATATGAGGGATTAGATTCTCTAAATCCCTAAATATAAGTTCAATCTGAAGAGAAGAGGCGAGAGAGGAGAAAAAAAAAAGGAAAATGGTGTAACTAAATCCCTTGATCGAAGGCACAAATAATGGATTAGGAGCCTTTTAAGGTGGATTGTATATATTTTGTAACTAAAATGTATTTAGGTTGTGTAAATACCAAAACATGGAAATTTTCGTAATAAGGTTTCAAATAGGAATGAAAAAATCCCTTATTTCCATGTGGGCGCCTTCACATGCCATGGTATGAGTTGTCACTCCCCAATTAGTGATTATGAGTTGTCACGGCCCGAATTCTAGTCTAGGTCGCGATGGCGCCCAACACCGATGTTAGGAAAGCCAACTCAATTCACCTAGTGAGTCCCATTTATTTTATAAAAACCTTTTCAATGATACCTTAATGTGAATCACTAAGCATGTGAAAATAACAAATGTCAAAGGCATATTTGATTTCAATGATCAAAGAAGTCAAGTTTAAATAATTACATCCCCAAAAGAATAGTCTACCAATGTGTGTGTCAGGAACTAGTGTCACAAGTATAAGGGCATCTAGTAGAATGAACAAAAGAATACATTTACCGTACTGCCTGAAATAGAATAGACAGTCTAAGCAAAAGAAAGATCTCCAATGCGCTGCTGAACGACATTGGAAGAAGTAGCTCACCGTGGTCCGAGTATCAAGAATGCGCTCCAGAATGATATCTAGATGCACCGGCCTCAAAACCTGTACGATTAAGTACAGAAGCGTATCATGAGTACATAAACATTATGTACCCAGTATGTATCCAGTCTAACCTCGAAGAAGTAGTAACGAGAGGTCGACTTGACACTTACTAGGGCCAAACAATTTATTTAAATATAAGTCTAAGCATGAATATCAAGGATAAATAGCAAATAATGACAAGAAATGACAAGTTTTTCCACAATGGTATTTATGTCTCAATTTCTATCATTCTGGTTGTCAATTTATATTCTAGGGAATTTTAAACAGTTTAAAAATCACGGAAAAGTGCCAATCAGATAGCATGCGCATATAATGCCGAGGACGCACGGCCCGATCCAACAAATAATAAATGTGCACTACCGAAGGGTCGAACGGTGCGAACCACAGATGCATCTATTAACCTGCCGAGGCGAACGACCCGTTCCCATGAGAGTAGTAGAAAGAATCACCTCGCTCGTGGAATATAATTGTGAAGCGGTCACACATAAACATAATTTTCCTTCTTCAGTCCTTTTTAAAATAATAATTTACTTGAAACCTTCAAATTCTTAAGATCTTGAAATAAATACCAATCAATACAATTAGCGCATAAAATAGATAAACAGTGTTCGCAAAGCATGGTGTAAACCTAAACTACCCGGACATAACAAGAATAGTCACTACGTACGGACCCCCATCACCTCGTACGTACGTAGTCCCCGACAATTATTCACATATCATATAAGTTCACCTATGGGGAGATTTCCCTCTTACAAGGTTAGAAAGGAGACTTACCTCGTATCAAGCCTACTTCCCAATTCAAGAATGCTCTCAAACCCTCAAACCGGAGCCGCATAATTTGAAACTGTTCAAATAGCGTAAAACCAATCATTATAGGCTTACAAGTTCATATTCTAGCTATTAAAGTGATTATCCAATCCCCAAAGGCAAGGTTCCCAAAATTTACCCCTGGGCCCATGTGCTCGATTCCGGAAATTCTTAAGGGAAGGTTGTTACCCATAACTTTAGGATCAATACTATATAATTTTTACTAGATTCCATAACTAATTTCGTGGTTAAATCTTATTTTTATCGAAACCCTAGGTTTTACTCTAAGCACACAATTTTCACTAATTTCCTTGGTGTAAGTGTGTTGACTTGGTCAACATGTCTACAATAACCCAAACTGCATCAAACTTATGCAAGGTCCGTGGCAACACAACTACGAAGTACATAGTAATGCGCTCCCATTTCCACTCAGGTATAGTCATCTGCTGAAGTAGGCTTCCTGGCCTCGGTGCTCATACTTGACCTGCTTGCAATTTAGGCACCTAGCCACATAATCCACTATGTACTTCTTCATCCATCGCCACCAATAATGCTGCCTCAGGTCAAGATACATCTTCGTAGCACCTGGATGAATAAAATACCGTGAACTATGTGCCTCCTCCAGAATCCTCTCTCTCAGGCCATCAACATTAGGAACACATAGGCGACCCTGAAGTCGCAAAACACCATCCTCGCCAATAGTAACCTCCTTGGCACCACCCTTTAGTACCGTCTCTCGGAGAACTGCCAAGTGCGGATCATCAAACTGACGAACCTTGATCTGTCCCAACAATGAAGACTAAGCAACAACACATCCAAGAACTCGGCTGGGCTCTGAAATGTCCAGCCTCACAAGTCTCTTAGCTAGGGACTGAATGTCCAACGCTAGTGGCCTCTCCTCTGCTGAAATTCATGCCAAGCTACCCATACTCTCTGCCTTCCTATTTAAGGCATCTGTGACCATATTTGCCTTGCCCGGATGATAAAGAATAATGATGTCATAGTTCTTCAGCAACTCAACCCATCTACTCCGCCTCAAATTATGATTCCTCTACTTGAACAAGTGCTGCAAGCTGCGGTGGTCTATATAAACCTCACAAGACACTCTATACAAGTAATGCCTCCAAATCTTAAGAGCATGAACAATCGCTACCAACTCCAAATCGTGCACGGGGTAGTGCTTCTCATGAACCTTCAGCTGGCGTGAAGCATATGAAATAACTCGTCCCTCCTGCATCAACACACATCCCAAGCCAACGCGTGAAGCGTCACAATAAACTGTATACATCCCCCAACCGGTAGGCAACACTAGAACTAGTGTTGTGGTCAAAGTTGTCTTGACCTTATGGATTCTCACCTCACACTCGATGGACCTTCGCAACGGGGCACCATTCTGCTTCAATCTAGTCAGAGGGGCTACAATGGATGAAAAGCCCTCCACAAACCGACGATAATAACCTGCCAATCCCAAGAAACTCCTGATCTCGGTCACTGAAGTAGGGCGTGGCCAACTCTGAAGTGCCTCAATCTTCTTAGGATCCACCTTGATACCCTCTTCGGATACCACATGCCCCAAGAATGCCACAGAATCTAACCAGAACTCACACTTAGAGAACTTAGCATACAGGTTTTGTTCCTGCAGGGTCTGAAGCACTACTCTCAAATGCTGCTCGTGCTCCCCAAGGCAACGTGAGTAGATCAAGATGTCATCAATGAAGACAATGACAAAAGAATCAATATAAGACCTGAACACCTTGTTCATCAAATCAATGAACGCCGCTGGGGAATTAGTCAAGCCAAAGGACATCACCAGGAACTCATAATGACCATATCTAGTACATAAGGCAGTCTTCGGAACATCTGAGTCCTGAATCATCAGCTGATGGTACCCCGATCTCAAGTCAATCTTAGAAAATATTCTAGCACCCTGCAACTGGTCAAACAAATCATCGATGCGCGTCAAAGGGTACTTGTTCTTGATGGTAATTTTGTTCAACTGGCGGTAGTCAATACACATCTGCATAGTCCCATCCTTCTTCTTCACAAATAACACTGGAGCACCCCAAGGCAATACACTGGTATGATAAACCCCTTATCTAGAAAATCCTCAAGTTGTTCTTTCAATTCTTTCGGAGCCATATGGTACGGTGGAATGGATATAGGTTGGGTGCCTGGAGCCAAGTCAATACAGAAATCAACATCACGCTCTGGAGACATGCCTAGGAGGTCAGAAAGAAACACATCGCCAAAATCTCGGACTACTGGCACTGAATCAATCGTCAGAGACTCTACGGTGGTGTCCCGCACATAAGCGAGATAAGCCAAACAACCTTTCTTGACCATACGTCGAGCCTTCAGAAAAGAAACAACCCGACTAGCTGCACTAACTGAGGAACCTCTCCACTCTAATCTCGGCAACTCAGGCATGGCCAAAGTAACAGTCTTGGCATGGCAATCTAGGATTGCATGATAAGGAGATAACCAGTCCATGCAACAGGACCGATAGATCCGGTCCACAACCACAGAATCACCCACGGGAGTGGACACATAAACAGGAGTACCCAGGGACTCACGAGGAATATCTAGGAAATGAGCAAACAGATATGATACATATGAATAGGTAGACCCTGGATCAAATAATATTGAAGCCTCCCTACCATAGACAGAGATAATACATGTGATAACGGCATCTGAGGCCAATGAATTTGGTCAGGCCGGAAAAGCATAGAATCTTGCTGGAGCGCCGTTGGTTGGCCTCCACCTGACTGAATAGAAGCTGGCTGCACTCCCTCTTCCTGGCCTCCACCTCTAAGAAGACCCCTACCAGCCTGTCCTCCACCTCTGGTGGACGGACCGCTGGTGCTGAAACCATGGGCTGATGACTCTACTACACTGCATTGCCCCGAAGTTTAGGGCAAAACCTCTTCATGTGACCCGGATCTCCACACTCATAGCAACCTCTCAGCACCATAGCCTACTGCCCTGAAGACTGGCCTTGATGGCCGAAATACCCACTAGAGGAACCCTAAATGGTTGGGGGACGATATGAACTCTCTGGGATGGCACTGAAATTAGCGTTGGAAGAACCCTGATGACCATAATACCCGTCGGAGGAACCTTGAATAGCTGGTGGGCGATACGAACTCTCCGCCATCGCGCTGAAATAAGGCCTCACTAGAGAACCTCGAGGAGGTGGTGGGGGTGCTGCCCCTACTCTCTAGAAAACCGAGCCCTCTTGTCCTGCTACCCCTACTCTCTACTCCTCAGATGATAGCCCTCAATCCTACGAGCAATCTCCACTACCAACTGATAAGAAGTCCCCATCTCAACCTCTCAGGCCATGTTGGTCCTAATACCAGAGTGCAACACTTATACAAACCTACGCACTCTCTCTACGCCAGTAGGAAGTATCAAAAGTGCATGACGAGACAACACAGAAAACCTCGCCTCGTAGTCGGCCACTGAAATCTGACCCTGCTCAAACTGCTCAAAGTGGTACCGCATCTCTTCCCTCTCAAAGGGAGGGATATACCTGTCCAAGAATAGCTGAGTGAAATGCTCCCAAGTGATGGGAGGAGAATCCGCCGGCTTGCTAAGAACATAGGACTACCACCATCTATAGGCCCTGCCCTCCAGTTGGAAAGTACTGAAGTCAACTACTAAATAGTGATTTATGCCTATTATTTACTCTTGTCTTCTTAGGTTTTGAGGCGAATTTGACTAAAATACTCCAGCAAATTGATGCAAGTTGTTTAAATTGCAGGAATTGAGAATATTGACCTAAAATGACTAAAAAAGGAGCAGAAACTTGCATTGTCCCAGTACCCAACAGAAGCGCTGTCCACGCCAATATTCCACTACAGCGGTTGTCACTTCACTGCAACAGATTTCCAATTGATGCCCCGTTACCAAACTTCAGAGAACATGTTTTTGATGCAGCTTCTACCGCTGACCGCGCTACTAATCCACTGCAGCGTTCAAAATTACACCGGACGCGTTATGCAAACTTCATAGAGTCAGCAAATTGGAGCTTTCACATTAAAGAGGTCAGCGTCATTTTTCCGCTGCCGCATTTCAAGGACCGTTGTAGCGTAACATAATTTCGTTGGGAGCGAAATAGAGATTCAGAGAGTGTTCAAAGTACAAAAACGTTGCAACAATCATTATTCCACTACAACGAAATCCTATCCGTTGGAGCGTTCAGAATTACGCTGGGAGCAAAATCTCCGTAGGGGCAATTTTGTCCGGTATTAGAAAAAATACATCTTTTTCACATTTTTAGGGCATCAGCTGCTAGAGTGAGCACGTGAAAAGTAGTTTTGTTCCATTTTGAGCAAGTTTAGCTTAGTTATTACTATATTTCTTAGATTTTCCTCTTGTAATTTACATTTATGAGTTCCATTTCATCATCTATCTTAGTTTCTTCTTCAAATATGAGTAGCTATGCCCTTAAGCTAGGGTTGTGACCCAACCCTAGAGTGGGTAACTGATGGGTCTTTCATTTTAGGATAAATTTGTGATTGGGTGTTTGATTTTTAGTCTAATTTATGCTTAATTCTCAGATTTAGTGGTTGCAAACACTATTTCATGCCTTCATGACTAGGGTTATTCTTGAGAGTGATTACCCAAGTCTAGGTAATTAGGCTAACAAGGTATTAGGGTGAACTCAAGAGATTGATAGCCCCAGTAAAAGGGTGGATACTAGAGATAGTTACACTCGACTTGAGCCATTTCATTGTATTTGTTGGAGCACCCAATTGTGCTTGAGAAAGCCAATTCGGGCAAAGTAACCCAAATTACCGAGAGGTATTGGGTGTGAAATTTAGTATGATGTTATGTCATTAACCCACAATTCACAAGGTTATCCTCGATTTTAGACTCCAGCAGTCACTCGCCTAGGAGTAAGTTGCAACCCTAGTGCTTTTTATTACTTGAGAAAATCCACAAAACGATCATAGTTAGCTAGATAATAGTCTCTTTTAGTCTAAACTTTTGTATAATTATAAAACCCCTTATGATGAGAATTGCAATTAAGAACTTGAAACACCACTAGGTTAAGTAGAATTTCAACTCCCATATACATAACTCCCTGTGGATATCGATCTCAACCCGTTCGGCTAAAATCTGCTTCGACCCCTTCCTTGTTACTTATTAGTGGTATAGGTGGGCACCGATCACTTTTTGGCGCCGTTGCCGGGGAGTTATAACGGTGTTGACGATATATTTGAGTACTGGTGTAGATTGTTTTTCTTTCCTTCTTTTTTTTGTTAACATGTGTGTTTCAATAAATACAGGTACTTATGGCTGATCCTCTGGAAAATATTATACCAGGGGAGGAGGTAGATGATCTTGGGGAAGATGAGTTACATCAACTTCCACCTCAAAGACGGGGCCGACAGGCCAATCCCAATAATAATATTCCAGACCCTCCCCCGCCTCCTCCTAGAGTTGCTCCTTTGGTGCTTCCAAATGAGGGGTATGCAAGTGAAATTGTCCCACCAAGAATCCGGGCAGTAACTTTCTAATCACTAATGTCATGTTGACACTCCTGGAGCAACGTGGGTATTTCACGGGAGCTCCCCATCAAAATCCCTACAAGCACTTAAAAGGATTTGTGGACACATGTTGGGGGAGCATGCAAACCAAGGTATCGTAGGATGCCTTGAGGCTCCGATTATTTCCTTTCTCTCTCCGAGGTAAAGCCCTGGATTGGCTTGAACGACTCCCCAATCATTCTATCTCTACATGAGATGAATTGGCGGAAAAGTTCATTGCCATGTTTTTCTCCCCGGGGCACATGGCGGCTTTGAGACACGAGATATTGGCATTCAAGCAAGAGCTGAATGAGCTCCTTCACTAGATTTGGGAACGCTACAGAACTATGGTCAAAGAGTCAATGACATGACCGAGGCCATGATACAACAGACTTTCTACCGAGGCATCAATACGACCAATCAGTGTGTGGTCAACCAAATCGTTGGGGGCAACTTTATGAAGCTAACTTACACTGAGCCATGTGACATCTTTGATGAATTGGCTGACACTTCGTCAGCATGGAAAAGTCAGGAAAATATGCCCCAGGGTGACCCAAGTGTGATAAATCTCCACAAAGAACTTCAAGATCATGGGCAAGAAATTACCGAGCTTACCACCACCATGAATCAACTTGCTAAGGCGCATCTTCAACAAATACAAGGGACGAATCAAGTGCATGCTATGGAGGGGTAAATCTTTTGGTTAACAAGCGGAGGCCTCGTGAAAAGCAAATGCCAAACAACAATGACCAATGCGACCAAGGAGTGAGTGGGTACAATCAAGAGGATTCTTATGATGAGCAAAATGAAGATGTAATGTATGCCAACAATTTGCAATGGCAAAGGAACAATCAAGAGAACAACAAAAGGCAAAGCAATTGGAACAACAATAAAAACACAAGCAATTGGGGGAACAACAATCAACAATGGGGTGGCAATAATAACAATTGGAGCGGGAACAACAATTGGGGTGGAAATGGAAATCAGGGGTCAGGATTTTAAAGGCCCCCGATATATTAACAACCCAATAATCCACCCCTATCAATCACAAGGCCAAGGTTCCTCAAGCAATGACATGGGTCGGATCGAGCAAATGTTTAAACAAATGATGGAACGTAATGCGAAGTCGGATGCTCAAATTGCCTCCCATAACACCT
The DNA here is from genome assembly GCA_005239495.1 of Nicotiana undulata. Taxonomy (NCBI): domain Eukaryota; kingdom Viridiplantae; phylum Streptophyta; class Magnoliopsida; order Solanales; family Solanaceae; genus Nicotiana; species Nicotiana undulata. Next base: position 120,612 of record ML273964.1, on the reverse strand, counting down.
CCATCTGAAACCTTGAAGTCCAAATGGGACAAATCTCACAAGCCTTGAACACACGCCCGATAGGGGCACTACCTAGTGACACGGTGGTGAACCCTAAGGGTGGGAACAACAACAATAATACCGGCCATGCAATGGCGGTGACCACAAGGAGTGGTCGAGGCGGTGACGCTAGTTCTTCAAAGAAAAAGAGAGTTGTTACTTATGATGACGACTTGCAACAAGATGAGGTTCCAATTGTAGTTGAAAAGGTTGTTGAAGATCCGGTGAATAATGAAGTGAGGATTTAAATTGATGCCAATGAGAAGGAATCACAAAATTACGTGAACCCGTCTAGGGAACACGTAATTGACATACCCGAGCCGGTTGTGCCAAAATTCAAGGCTCCATTGCCTATACCTCCTCCTACTTATCCTCAAAGACTGGATAAGCAAAAGACGGAGAATCAATTCAAGAAATTTATAGATATGATGAAAAGCCTGTCCATCAACGTACCATTAGTTGAGGATCTAGAACAAATGCTCGGGTATGCCAAGTTTATGAAAGACTTGGTAACAAAGAAGAGATAAATGGAGTGTGATACAATCAAGATGACTCACCAAGTGAGTGAAATTGTGCACTCAATGGCACCTAAACTAGAAGATCCCGGAGCATTCAGCATTCCTTGCACTATTGGTAGTGCTGATTTTTCCAAGGCATTGTTTGACTTGGGTTCTAGTATCAACTTAATGCCTTACTCTGTTTTTAAAACCTTGGGAATTGGTCAATCTAGGGAAACTTCTATGCGACTTCAAATGGCAGATCAAACTATGAAGCGGCATTTAAGAATCATTGATGATGTTTCGTGCGGGTTGACAAATTTATCTTGCCCGCAGACTTTGTGTTGTTGGATTGTGAGGTAGATTGTGAAGTCGTGGGAAGATCTTTCCTTGCTATGGGGAAGGCCTTGGTAGATGTGGAGGTCGGTGAGCTCACCTTCTGAGTGGGCGATGAAAAGGTCGTTTTCCATGTTTGCAAGTCAATGCGGCAACCCAATAGCACGGAGGTATGTTCTTTTGTGGACCTTGTCACCGAGGTCACAATTGATGAAACAAGCTCAATGATCAATGTTGAAGATCCCGTGGAAGCAGATTTATTGAATCATGATGATATTGTGGTAGATGGCTTGATCGAGTGTGCCAATGCATTGCAAGGCATGGGTTCTTATTCTTATGGTCCTCGCAAGCTATCTTTGGATTTGGAAAATCGTAAAACTCCCCCGACAAAGCCCGCAATCGAGGAGCTACCTACCTTGGAGTTGAAGCCCCTTCCACCACACCTCAGGTTTGAATTTTTGGGTCCTTCTCGTACTTTACCTGTTATACTTTCTTCTTGCCTAACCTAATTGCAGGTAGACTCTATACTCAAAGTGCTCCAAAGGAGAATGAAGGCCATAGGCTGGACTCTTGTTGATATTCGGGGCATAAGCCCCTCCTTCTATATGCACAAAATAATTCTTGAAGATGGTGCAAAGCCTTGCGTAGAACATCAACGGAGGTTGAATGAGGCAATTCAGGAGGTTGTCAAGAAGGAGACAATCAAGTGGCCCGATGCTGGGGTCATCTACCCTATCTCTGATAGTGCTTGGACTTCTCTAGTCCAATGTGTCCCTAAAAAGGGTGGCATGACCGTGGTGTAGAATGATAAGAATGAGCTTATTCCCACTCGTACTGTGACTTGTTGGAGGGTTTGCCATTCTTGGACCAGATGCTTGATAGACTTGCTGGGAGAGCTTTCTATTGTTTCTTGGATGGGTATTCAGGCTACAATCAAATCTTGATAGCCCCAGAATATTAGGAAAAGACAACCCTTACCTATCCCTATGGGACATTTGCTTTTTCAAGGATGCCATTCGGTTTGTGCAATGCACCCGCCACATTCCAGCAGTGCATGATGGCAATTTTCACTGATATGGTTGAAGATTTCTTGGAGGTTTTCATGGACGACTTCAGCGTGGTCGGGGATTCTTTTGAGGAGTGTTTGCTAAATCTTGATAAAGTACTCGCCCGGTGTGAAGAAACCAACCTTGTTTTGAATTGGGAAAAATGCCATTTCATGGTCGAGGAGGGCATAGGCCTCGGCCACTAAATCTCAAGAGATGGCATTGAAGTAGATAAAGTAGGCCTTGGCCACTAAATCTCAAGAGATGGCATTGAAGTAGATAAAGCCAAGATAGAGGTTATTTCCAAGTTACCTCCTCCAACCTCGGTGAAGGGAGTCCGTAGTTTTCTAGGGCAAGCGGGATTTTACCGGAGAATCATTAAAGATTTTTCAAAGGTGGTGAATCCTCTATGCAAGCTATTGGAGAAAGATGCCAAGTTCGAGTTCAATGAAGATTTAATGAGATCATTTGAGTTGTTGAAGCAAAATCTCACTACCACGCCAATTATCGCTGCACCAAATTGGAGCTCTCCTTTCGAGCTCATGTGTGATTCGAGTGATGTGGCGGTTGGTGCAGTTTTGGGCCAAAGGGTGAACAAAATCATTCACCCCATTTATTATGCAAGAAAAACCATGAACTCCACCCAAATGAACTACACCGTCACCGAATAAGAATTGTTGGATATAGTCTTTGCAATGGAGAAATTTAGGCCCTACCTTATGGGCGCCAAGGTTATAGTGCACACCAATTAGTGTATGGAAAATCATGTCATCTACCAGCGGAGTTGGAGCATAAGGCACTTTGGGCATTAAAGAAGTTTAACTTGGATTGGGACACAACTGCAAATCTTCGTGTTGATCACCTTAATGAGATGCCTATGCAAGCTCTTCTTTTTACAAGGAGAAAATGAAGTATTTGCACGACAAGTATGCCAAGGACCGGGAGTTCAAAGTGGGAGACTTGGTGCTACTTTTCAATTCAAGGTTTCGTCTCTTCCCGGGCAAACTCAAGTCAAAGTGGAGTGGTCCGTTTGAAGTGGTATTGGTTACACCCTTTGGTGCCCTTGATCTAAAAAACAAGAATGGAGAGATTTTCGTGTGAATAGGCATCAGATCAAACATTGGTTGGGTAAATTTGAAGATAGCCACGTGGTGGCTTTGCTGAAATTCAATTGAACTTGGTAACATGCGTCGTGCCGTGACGTTAAATCAGGCGCATCTTGGGAGGAAAACCAAGTGTTTTCTTTTCTTTCTTTTTGTTTGTTTTTTTAGAGTAGATTTTTTGTAGGCTAACCGGTTCTGAAGTTGGTGTAGGATTTGGTGGATGCAGTGTAGGATCAATTCTGGAAAATTGAGCAATTGGTAAAACTCCGCTGCAGCGGTTCAAAATTCCGCTGACAGCGGTCACCAAAATGCTGCAGCGAAACATTACCGCTGATAGTGGTCAAAATCGGCCAATTTGCAAGCTCTCTGAATCTCACAAGCGCTGCAGCAAACACTTTTCCGCTGTCAACGGTGGGATTCCGCTGCCGCGATAAAATTCCGCTGATAGCGGTGAGGGCAATTATACAGCAGCTCCAAAGTACACAAAGTGCGGTCAGCGATAAAATTCCGCTGCCGCGTTAGGTAGGTCGGTGGGGTCCCACTTCCTTAGTATTCTTTTACACTTTTCACTCATTTTCCTTTAAGGCCAATATTTTACTATTCATAAAATTTCACTGTTCATCCAAGACCTTTGTTTTCACATCCTAGCATCTTACATCTTTGTCTAATACTGGTATGTGCTCATTAATTGTTTTTAGTTGATAATTTGTTACTAGTTTTTGGTGTGTTTTTCTTTTTATTCTTTAACTAGAGTTATTGGAGCCCTAATCTTTCAGCATGATTCACCAATGTGTTTTAACTTGTGGGATAGTGATTTTGTGTTGCCTTATTGGATTTAGGGTTTTTGTTATATGGACAACATGTCATAATCTTCGAATTTCCCAAACCCTAATTTTAACTTTTGCTGTCAGTGCGCAAAGTTGATGAACTTCGCTGCAGCGGTCAAATTCCGCTGGCAGCGGAGTCATTTGAATACAATATTTTGAATCCCAGTTTTTCGCTGCACCAATCAAAAATTCGCTGACAGCGGTGACCAGTCCACTGCAGCGAATCAATTTTTTGCTGACACCGGTCTTTTACCTCTAAGAGTGGGGTAGTCTGATTCCCCCTCTTCCGCTGCAGTGGCCAAAAATCCGCTGACAGCGGTGGCCTTCCGCTGTAGCAGACCATTATTTTGCTGTCAGTGTTTTGCATATTCAGAGAAGGGTATTCTGAACCCCTCAATTCCGCTGCAGCAGTCAAAAATCTGGTGACATCGGTGACCATTCCGCTGCAGCAGCCAGTTATTCGCTGAAAGCGGAATCTAGTATGTGCACTGTCTCATTCTTTGCAAGTGTTAATGTATGTGCTTTGATTGTGTACTTATGTACCATGTTTTAACAACTTTTGTTGACATGTTTGCAGAAAATGGTTAGATCACAAGGAGGAGCAAACAAGCAACTCGGTCAAGGCCTTGCAAATAATAGAATCCCTTGGGTCCGACAAAGGCAATTGAGAAGAAACACCAAGAAAAAGAGCAAGCCACAAAGAGTCGGAATCTAGTGAATATGTGCCCTCTCGGGAAGCTTCGGAGGGAATGAGTGGAGCAGCCTTGGCAGAGGAAGTGTCCTAACCACGAAGGTTTGTCAACGAGCCCACTAGCTCTGAGTCTTCTGAGGAGATTTCCAGTGGATCTTCACCTTCTGAGGACACCGGTGCTGCAGCTCAATCCACATCCCTTGCTTCTATAGATCTTGAAAGCTCACACAAGGCACCTGATGATGGAAGGGGTGGTGACACCCTAGGGCAGACTACATGACTTCTCCAGACCAGAAACCCATTGGTGTGGCAGGATCGATTTGTCTCGGAACCGGCCTACCACAAATTCAGAGAGTGTGGCCCCAAAGATCACTTATCCTAGAAAGGCCATTCATCATCAAGGATCTCCTACCTCTCAACCCTAATGTGAAGAAGCAGTTTGATGAAAATGAGGGGTGGGATTTCTTCCTCAGCAAAGTGGAGGATGCCAATGAGTATGTTGTGAAGGGATTTTATGTAAATGAGGCCCACACTAAAAAGAAAACATATCTTACTCAGGTTTGCAACAAGAAGATTTTGTACAAGGGCAAGTCTTTCAATGACTATGCGGGTTTTGCTAATGAAGATGAGACTTGCTATAATGAGAAGGTGGATTTGGGAGATTTAGCTCGTCCTTGGCTGGCCTCAGTTATCGCTATTCCGGGGACTACTCCAGTGTGGTTGGTGGCAGGCTCCGCAATCAAAAGGAACACACTCGGTTTTGAGGCCAAAGGATGAGCCACCTTTGTTTGCAGCAGGATAGACCCTATCCTCCTTGACAGTGACATGCCTCTCTCTAGGGCTTTGATTGTGGGTGCAATTATGGACGGTATTCCGATTAATGTCGGGAATATCATGTCCAGGGTGATTGATCGGATTGTGCAGAGACAGGAAGCTTCTTATCCCTTTCCCAACTTCCTCACTATGTACTTTTGGGACATGGAAGTTGAGGGAAGGGATTTTGATACTACAGTGAAGCCTCGATCACCCTTTTTGTGGTATAGTTTGCAGAGTACGGACAACCCCAAGGAGAAAAGGAAAGCCACCAAATCTACAAACCATGGTACCTCCACTGCTACTGAGCCTTCCGCTGCTGCTGAGGGCTCCACTGCTTCTGAGGGGCCCTCTGTTGCTGCTGCTCCAGAGTCTTCGTCGGGTCCTTCCATTCCATTCAGTCCCAATGCCATCATCTTCCACTTACCCTAAGACGGCACTGAGGGTGTCTCATACTTTAGTTGGTATCACCAAATGGCTGCAGGTAGCTTCCTCTAAGCTCACTGACATTTCTACCATTGTTGCAGCTCAGTCAGCTCCGGCACCGATTGCACTACCTCCTACTCTGGAGGACACATTGAAAATCCTGGTGGATAAATAGAAGAAGATCATGGATACACTAGACAAGAAAGAGAAGGAGATTCACTATTGGGGAAAATATGTGAAGAAGATGAAGATGTCTCAGGAAGATATGAGGAAGGTTCAGGTGAAGATGGAGGCCACTTAAGCTCACTTGCAGAAAGAAGTGGCGAAGCTCACATCGGCAGGGGACATCCCCCTTGATCTGTTGATGGGAGAGTCGGTGGGCACTAATCATGCAACATAGGTTGAGGAGACAAAGCTTCCAGCAGCCCCAGTTCGCAGGAAAGCCATCCCGCCGACTGATGATATGGAGATTCAGCTAGAGGATCCAGTGGGCGAGACCTCCTCACAGCCTCAGGACCCGGCTCCAGTCGCTGGCACTGTCCTTCTTCGTCTACAGCAGATCCTTCCCCCATGCAGACAGAGACACTATAGGGAGTTTCCTTTTACTCTCTCTCACCCCTTTTCCCTGTTCTATATTTTTGCTTATTTAGCATTGAGAATGCTATATCTTATTGGAGGGGGTGGTCTCTACTTGATATTTGGTGACGCAGGCATTTCTATCTTTTTGGGCTATAACAACTATTGATATTATCTTTCTTTTCCTTATTTACATTTCCGTACCTTTACTTTTGGTATGTATATATTCAGGTTCCCTTCTTATGTATATATCCATTCCCCTTTATGTATATTCATCTTAATCCCCTATTGTAAATATTCATTTCTACTTTTCGTATTTTCTACTTTATAACTTCTTTAGTTTTTCCTTTTGTAGTTTAACTTCTTATTTCGTTTAATAGATTCTTTTTAAAATTTATAACTTCTTCTTTACTTTTTGCACTGTCAATAAGTCCATGGTTTTCTTAAGGCCACGGTTCTTTCCAGGGGTGGAAATTGTGCGAACCGGGTTTCTCTTTCTTATGACAGATGGTGTGACGACCATCTTAAGGGATAGAGTCAGTTTTTCGTTTTTTTTTTCTTTTTGTTTTTGTTTTGGTAGTAGTGAATAAATGTGATTCAAATAAAGCTTCACTTGGCACCAACAGACTTAACTTTGACCTCATGGTTAAAGACAAATTACAAATGAGTCTAGTCTAATTGTGACCCTTAGAGTCTTGAATTGACTGAAATTGTCATCAGGTGGTGTATATGACCATATGTGAGCTTTCAATCTAAACCGAGGTTGTTGTGGGACCTCGACTCGATGATCTTTAACTATCCTAAGGTTTGAGAGGTGAGTTTTGAATTGCTTATCCCGAATGTCGTGCCTAAAAGTCTAGAACTTGCCCCAAGTGTTTTTCTAGGCGAAATCTTAGGTTAGCTCGACTTGTGAAATGATCATAGGTCTTCCTTGATTCCGTACTGGAATTAAACGACTTCCATAGCCTACCTTGAAAAGATCCCTAGTCAAACACTTTTGAGCATGAACCTATCTGTTCAAGAAACAACATTATGAACCTTTATCCGTTCTCTAATGACCCTCTCTTGGCACCCATTCTTTCCTTGAGCACTCATGATGAATAATAGTCAAAATCATAAATCTGGGGGAGAGACGAGGAAATGCATAGTGATGCAAGGAATTGTAATAAAAGAAAAGCAAAAGAAAAGGTTGAAAAGCAAAGTTGAAAAGGGGCTTGGAATGATGAAAAAGAAAGAAAAAGGGAGGAAAATGAGCTCCAAGTAAAAGAAAGAGCGACAATGAGTCTCTCTAAGTCCCCCAAGGAAAAATGTGTGACTCAAAGAGTCAAGAAAAACATGATACGAAATGTGACAAATTGGAGTGTTTAAGGAGGGATGTTCTATCGTAGTTCATAATGACCAAATTTGATCCAAAAAGTCTCCATTACATTCCGAAAAAGCCCTATAGGATCTCAAGTTGAGTGAGCTTACATTATTAGTGATTTACACGAGGGGAAAGCCTATGGTACTTAAGGTCGGACTTGAGGCATTATTTTGAGAGTGAAGAGAGCACCCCTTGATAAACCCAATTCTTAGAGTTCATTCCTTATGGTGAGATGGGCCTATAGAGAGTAGATGAGAAAGAGTCTGCGATCCACAATGATTTAGGTGAAAGAGAGAAGCTCTTTGATGACTTTAGTCAACTCTTGAAGATTTGGCGTCACATTAGATCTAGTTAGCTTAGAAAATCATTGCATAATGTTGTCAATAATACATTTGTATTGAGGGTAATTGTTAGTCCCAATTAAAGCTTGATGAAATCACATTTGAAAGGCTAAAATACTTTTTCTTTTGTTTACGGAGGTGGGAGTTATCTTGTTTGCTTGAGGACAAGCAATGACTTAAGTTTGCGGGAGTTGATAACGAGTGATTTATGCCTATTATTTACTCTCGTTTCATTAGGTTTTGAGGCGAATTTGACTAAAATAATCCCGCAAATTGATGCAAGTTGTTTAAATTGCAGGAATTGAGTGAATTGTGAATATTGACCTAAAAGGACTCAAAAGGAGCAGAAACTTGCATTGTCCCAGTACCCAGCAGAAGCGCTGTCCACGCCAATATTCCGCTGCAGCGGTTGTCACTTTGCTGCAGCGGATTTCCAATCACTGCCCCGTTGCCGTCAGAAAACATGTTTTTTAGGAAACTTCTACCGCTGACCGTGCTACTATTATGCTGCAGCATTTTCTTTACCGCTGCACCGTTCAAAATTACGTTGGACGCGTTATGCAAACTTTAGAGAGTCAGCAAATTGGAGCTTTCACATTAACGCGGCCAGTGCCATTTTTTCGTTGCCGCGTTTCAAGGACCTATGTAGCGTAACATAATTCCGCTGGGAGCGAAATAGAGATTCAGCGAGTGTTCAGAGTACAAAAATGTTGCAGCGGAAGCCTATTCGCTTGAGCACTCAGAATTACGCTGGGAGTGAAATCTCTGTAGGGGCAATTTTGTTCGGTATTTTAAGCCTAGTATAAATACATCTTTTACACATTTTTACGGCATCAGTTGTTAGAGTGAGCATGTGAATAGTAGTTTTGTTCCATTTTGAGCACCTTTAGCTTAGTTCTTACTATATTTCTTAGATTTTCCTCTTGTAATTTACATTTATGAGTTCAATTTCATCATATATCTTAGTTTCTTCTTCAAATATGAGTAGCTAGACCCTTAAGCTAAGGGTTGAGACCCAACCCTAGAGTGGGTAACAAATGGGTCTTCAATTTTAGGATAAACATGTGATTGGGTATTTGATTTTTAGTCTAATTTATGCTTAATTCTCAGATTTAGTGGTTGCAAACACTATTTCATGCCTTCATGATTAGGGTTATTTTTGAGTGAGATGACCCAAGTCTAGGTAATTAGGCTAACAAAGTATTGGGGTGAACTCAAGAGATTGATGCCCCAGTAAAATGGTGGATACTAGAGATAGTTACACCCGACTTGAGCTATTTCATTTGATTTGTTGGAACACCCAATTGTGCTTGAAAAAGACAATTCGGGCAAAGTCACCCAAATTACCGATAGGTACTGGTGAGCAATTTAGTATGATGTTATGTCATTCACCCACAATTCACAAGGTTATCCTCGATTTTAGACTCCATTGGTCACTCGCCTAGGAGTAAGTTGCAACCCTAGTGCTTTTTATTACTTGAGAAAATCCACAAAAAGATCATAGTTAGGTAGATAATAATCTATTTTAGTCTAAAATTTAGGATAATTACAAAACCCCTTATGATGAGAAGTGCAATTAAGAACTTGAAACACCACTAGCTTAAGTAGAAATTCAACTCCCATATACATAACTCCCTATGGATATCGATCCCGACCCATTCAGGTAAAAGCTGCTTCGACCCCTTCATTGCTACTTATTAGTGGTATAGGTGGGCGCCGATCATCAACCCCATGAGACTCCAGTATCCTCATGTTCTGCAGTCTATCCCTGCACCTATCAATGAAATCTCGAGCATCATCATGACGCTCGCCCCCAAAGACAGGATGGTGTAGTCTAGTCCATCTGTCTAATAGCTTCTGCGGATCGCCGTCTGCAGTTGGTGTAGGCTTAGGTGCTACTGCTGTAACTGGCTGGGCCCCACCCGCGGGTAGTGTATCCGGAGTCTAATATACTGCAACTACATGTCCTGGGGCCTGGGCAGTAGGGCTCTATGCCCCCTTCCCACCAAAAATATGCACAGGTCCGCTGGAAATAAACCAACCTAGGTCATAGTTTCCATGAACCGCATCATACGGCCCATGATCTCCTGGAAGCCCGGCGCTGACATAAAATCTGTCAGGGCAGGCTCTGCTGCGGGCACCTCGCCCTGCTCCTCAACGATAGGATACTCTGCTGGATCAGCTGTCACGCCCCAAAACCGAGGGACACGACCGGCACTCAACCGGAGGACCCCGGTCAAGCGGACCTGGAATTGCCTTTCCTATCCCGCGTTACCCCATGATTTCAGTATACATTATTCATATGAAATAGCCATTTAGGCTTAAGCATAAACTTACAACTTGGATTCATTTCTACTTTTTATCATTACCAACATATTATACCAAATACTTACAAAATACATACAATATTTACCAACGTGGATCACGATTCCGAACCGTAACGTTACTTACCCAAAATACATATGTACATTACCCACATTGTGTCTACGGAGCCTCTACGAATACTAGGAACTTAACCAATACTTCTATACCTTACAATACACAATAAACTCAAAGAAGGTGGCATGAACCACACATGGCCCCGAGAGGAAATGGGGTTCACCAATGCAGCTGACGTAATGGAGAGGAGGCACTACTGTCGGTGGGCTGAATTACCTGCTATGGAACCACCTACAATCATCATAAGAATGTAGCACCCCCGGCAAAAGGGACGTCAGTACATTTGAATTGTACTGGTATGTATGAACAAACTTTACTCTAAGTAAACTCAATAATGCACAGGCAAGAGACAGACAGAAAGTCACACAATTACTGCACAAGACATAGAAAGATATACAATGGAATTTCCACAATTTTCACTTTATCAAAAATCAAAATTTCAATTCCATCCTTGTCCCTCCTCATATCTCACCCTTATTTCTCCTGTTGCGGCATGCAACCCGATCCCACCTGACAATTGTTGCGGCGCGCAACCCGATCGTACCTGACAATTTCAATCACACCCTTATCACTTCTCACATATCACCCTTATCTCCCCTGTTGCGGCGCGCAACCCGATCCTACCTGACAATTAAAATCACACCCTTATAACTTCTCACATATCACCCTTATATCCCCTGTTGCGGCGCGCAACCCGATCCCACCTGACAATCATAGTCACACCAACGATGACAAATCACAGTTCAATCACAGAAAATTTCAGCAATAAGAATACAGCTTCTCTACACATCCCTTAGAATATACATTCATACATCTTGGATTCATTATCCCTTTAGCACCGTTTTCATAACGTGGTAGTGTGGTGGTCAACTAAAGACAGACAAGTATTACACTTCACACATCAACATAATTCGGACAACCAGTTGCACATATTTATAACAATACACGTACCGTATGCTCGAACACCACAAGTGATTTTATAAAGATTAAAGTTAGCCATACATACCTGGAGTCGAGTTTCCCTTTTCAACTTTAACCCACAACCACCGAACCGACTAGTACCGTCAATCTAGTTCACAATTAGACATATTCAACTCAGAATTTGAAGTCATGCATGCAATTCGGACTCTCTCAAGCATTTTGTCAAGCATTATGTGAACCTATTAGATTTCCAACCCTATCTTTGTGAAGTTTTCCCCAACCCACTCCCTCTTACTAGATTAGCACCATTTTTTAAACATGCATGCAAGGTCTTAGCTAATATTTCTAAGATTCATTCCAAGCCAACCCTTCCTTTGTTTAAAAATCAGAAAATTAATGAAAAGGAAGAAAAGGGATTGGGAACCCTTACCTGCTAGAACGGGGAAGAAAGGAATTACTCGAATTGCAAGGCCTGAGAGCCCTTGAAATTCACTTTGATGGAAGGATCACTTACTTTCTCAAGAACTCTCCTTTCCTTCTCTCTATTTGTTCAGAAAACTTGTTAAAATGAAAGGGGGCAGGGGTTAAATGAAACTGGGGTCGGGTATAAAAATTTAGAAAATTAAAAGACCGTGTCGAATATGCGGTCAGGAATGCGATCGCATTCCTGACATGCGGTCCGCATATTGGACCGCAGAATGGCCCCCAGGTGGGCCAAATTTTGAAAATATTCTGCCCGGGTATGCGACCACTATGCGGTCCGCATACTCATTATGCGATCGCATTATGCGTCGCATAACACCCCTTTAATTGGGAAGGGATCTTCCCGTGTATGCGACCACTATGCGGTCCTCATACTCATTATGCGATCGCATTATGCGATCGCATTACGCGTCGCATAACACCCCTTCAATTGGTAAGCGATCTGCCCATGTATGCGACCTCTATGCGGTCCACATACACGTTATGCGATCGCATAGTGCGTCGCATAACCCCCAATTTCTGGAAAAATTAAGTCCTTTCAAATCTGGGGTATTTTTACAAAAATTAAGGTCCGTTTTAAGAATTTCCCAGAGTTAACCACTCGGGGACTTATTCGGGCATTATTTTAAGCAAGAAATTTTACGGGTCTTTACAAGCTGATGGTGCAACTGTGGTGGCTCTGGGACGCCCCCGTCCCCTACCTCAGGTTGGTTCCCTCCCCCGGCCTCTGCCTCGGCCACTACTAACAGGGGGAGCGGACCTCCCGGGTTCGGAACATCAGCCGTACGCATCCTTACCATCTATGAGAGATTAGAACAATGAAATTTAGTATACCATCAAATGCACGATAGAAGATGAATAAAGAGAAATTTCCTAACACCCTATAGCCTCCCAAAGATAAATATAGATGTCTCTGTACCGATCCGCAAGACTCTATTAGGTTTGCCCATTACTTGTGAGAGCTACGTGAACCTAGTGCTCTGATAATGTTGTCACGACCCAAATTCTACTCTAGGTCGCAATGGCGCCCAACATCGATGTTAGGAAAGTTAACACAATTCACCTAGTGAGTCCCATTTATTTTATAAAAACCTTTTCAATAATACCTTAATTTGAATCACTAAGCATGTGAAAATAACAAATGCCAAAGGCATATTTGATTGCAATGATCAAAGAAGTCAAGCTTAAATAATTACATCCCCAAAAAAATAGTCTACCAATGTGTGTGCCAGGAACTAGTGTCACAAGTATAAGGGCATCTAGTAGAATGAACAAAAGAATACATTTACCGTACTGCCTAAAATAGAATAGACAGTCTAAGAAAAATCAAGATCTCCAATGCGCTGCTGAACGACATTGGAAGAAGCAACTCACCGTGGAATCTCTGTCCGAGTATCAAGAATGCGCTCCAGACTGATATCTAGATGAACCGGCATCAGAACCTGTACAATTAAGTACATAAGCGTAGCATGAGTACATAAACATTATGTACCGAGTATGTATCCAGTCTAACCTCAAAGAAGTAGTAACGAGGGATCGACTTGATACTTACTAGGGCCAAACAATTTATTTAAATATAAGGCTAATCATGAATATCAAGGATAAATAGAAAATAATAACAAGAAATGACAGGTTTTTCCACAATGGTATTTATGTCTCAATTTCTATCATTCTGGTTGTCAATTTATATTCCAGGGCATTTTAAACAGTTTAAAAATCACAGGAAAGTGCCAAGCAGATAGCATGCGCATATAATGCTGAGGACGTACGACCCGATCCAACAAATAATAAATGTGCACTGCCGAAGGGTCTAACGGTGCGAACCATAGATGCATCTAGTAACCTGCCGAGGCGAACGACCGTCTCCCATGAGAGTAGTAGAAAGAACCACCTCGTTCGCTGAATATAATTGCTAAGCGGTCACACATAAACATAACATATCTTTCTTCTATCCTTTTAAAATAATAATTTATTGGAAACCTTCAAATTCTTAAGATTCTTGAAATAAATACCAATCAATACAACTAGCGCATAAAATAGATAAACAGTGTTCACAAAGCATGGTGTAAACCCAAACTACCCGGACATAACAAGAATAGTAACTACCTACGGACCCCAATCACCTCGTACGTATGTAGTCCCCCACAGTTATTCACATATTATATTAGTTCACCTACAAGGAGATTTCACTCTTACAAGGTTAGAAAGGAGACTTACCTCGTATCAAGCCTACTTTCCGATTCAAGAATGCTCTCAAACCCTCAAACCGCAGCCTCACAATCCGAAACTATTCAAATAGCATAAAAACCAATCATTATAGGCTTACAAGTTCATATTCTATCTATTAAAGTGATTATCCAATCCCCAAATGCAAGGTTCCCAAAATTCACCCCCGGGCCCACGTTCTCGGATTCCGAAAATTCTTAAGGGAAGTTGTTACCCATAACCTTAGTATCAATACTATATGATTTTAACTAGATTCCATAACTTTCGTGGTTAAAATTCTATTTTTATCAAAACCGTGGGTTTTACTCTAAGACAACAATTTTCACTAATTTCCTTGGTGTAATCTACCCCTAATCCATGTAATAAACTAACATTATGTAGAAGTAACTTACCTCACAATGCTAGGCAAAAATCCCCACTTTGGAAGCTCCCTAATCACCCAAGAAATGAATTGTGAAAAATGACACATTTCCCGTATTAAATGAAGGCACTGCCTTCAGCGATTTCCGCACCTGCGATTAGAGGACCGAATATGCAGTCTCGCTTCTGCGAGGGAAGGTCTGCACCTGCCGAAATGTCCGGGCTGACTGGGGGCCGCATCTGCGGTCAAGGGGTCGCTTCTGTGGTTCCGCTTATGCGGAAGAGGAGCCGCATATGCGGTTCCTGGGCTCCTCCCCTTGGGCCGCAAATACGAGGATTCGACCGCTTCTGCGGTCTCGCACGTGCGACTGGCCAAGCGCAGGTGCGGTCGCAGCTGAATTGGTGCACCAGCAGCTCATTTTGAGCTTGGACTCGCCTCGCGCGACGTCCGGTTGGAATCCGGGGCCTACGAGTCCCGGTACATACATACCAACAAGTTCTAAATCATAAAACGGACTTGCTCGAACCTTCGGAACGCCCGAAACAACATCAAAACTAAGAATCACACCCTAAACCAATTAAATTTGACTTATGATATTTGAGTTCTTAAATCTACTTTTAACATGCCGAAACATACTTATATTATTCAAAATGATACCAAATTTTGCGTGCAAGTCTTAAATGAGAATACAGAACTATTCCCGGTATCGAAATTTCGTTTCGACCTCGACATCATCAAAACACGTTCCAAACCTCAATTATAGAACTTCAAGAATCATATTTCGCTATTTGGCGCCGAAACGCTCCCAGGTCATACAAAACCCGTTCCGAACATACACCCAAGTCCAAAATCATCATACGAATCTATTGGAACCTTCAAATCCTGATTTCGAAGTCGTTTACTCAAAATATTGACTGAAGTCAAAATTGGCCTTCTAGGCCAACCTTAAGGAACCAAATGTTCCTATTTCAACCCAAACTCTTTTAAATCCCGAACAAACCACCCCCGCAAGTCATAAATTAATAAAAGAAAACATGGTAAGTCTTATTTAAGGGTACGAGGTTCTAGGAAGCAAAACAACTGGTTGGGGTGCCTAACAAGTCCGTTTTATGAGAAAAATACATTTTCTTATTTATAATGGTTGAGGAAAAAATATTGTGAAAGGCTTGGCCTACATTGTGAAATTTATGAATAAATTGATATGATATGTCCGGTGGGAGCGGGTTGCACGCCACAACAAGGAGCGATAAGGGTGGACAGGTGGGATCGGGTTGCACGCCGCAACAGGAGTAATAAGGGTGATATATTTAGGGAGGAGCAATAAGGGTGGACAGGTGGGAGCGGGTTGCACGGCACAACAAGGAGCGATAAGGGTGGACATTTGTATTTTTACTTATTTCAAAGAATATAAATATTTGAAAAGATTAAATGGTTACTTTACTATTCTTCATACTTTGGCACTATTTGTATTTAAAGTTAAAGTTTGGAAACTCAGAAATTATTTGAGAATTGGTTATAGCTGAGACCTAGAAAAGGCGGCGGAGTTATATTATTGTTATTGCAGTATTTATTTATTTGTTTGAATTTTCTTCTTGCTTTATATATTATTGTCATAGGTTATATTGTTAAAGCCCTGTCGTAGCCTCGTCACTACTTCGTCGAGGTTAAGCTCGGCACTTACTCTGTACATGGGGTCGGTTGTACTAACAGTACACTCTGCACTCTTTTGTGGAGTTCCATGTACTAGCGAGCAGAAGAGATTTTAGACCGGCCTTCTATTCATTTGGAGACACGAGATATATATGCCGGCGTTCGCAGATCCCGAATGTCTTCTCCGATTTTATATACACTGTTTTATTATATTCATAACAGTTATACTATTTCTTTCAGCCCAGTATTTGTAGTATTCTATAGTAGTTCGTGATTTGTGACACCAGACCATGGGGTAGTCTTAGAGTTATTTATATACTTAGTTCGTGGTTCGTTTTATTTAATTGCTTATTTATTTTATATTTGGAGTATTTCATTGGAAATCATTTTAATTAAGTTTAACTTTAAATTTATTTGTTCATGGTTAAGTAAGTAATCAAAGGAAATTAGTTAATCGGATTCTAACATTGGCTTGCCTAGCAAGTGTGGTGTTAGGCGCCATCACGATCCCTAAGGTTGGGAATTTTGGGTCGTGACAGTGATCAACGACATTAGATGCAAGACGGAAAGCAAAACTTCATGGATGAACCGCAAACAAGGTGATGAAATAGAAGAAAATATATATACAAGATTCCAAAACTAAAAAAAAAGTCCTTTTTCAATGGGTATGATTGAAGTTCATTGAAAATATATAGACGAGTCAATATACAAATTTTGAGGAAGATTTGAGGTGATTTGAAATCAAAATTCATAGTTAAAATTGAGTTTAAAAAATTCTTCGGTGACACATGTATCATGCATGATCACACATACATGTATGGATATATCTGTGATACACATTTGATACAAATATGATATATATGTGATACACGGTGTAGTATACATATCTTTTTGTTTCATATTCTATTTCAATTTTTCAATTCAAATCACCTCAAAACTACGCCAAATCATCCCAAAACTGAGATTCAAACTTCTTAAGAAGCAATCTATTCTAGTAACACCCACTCAAAAGAAAGCAAAAATTTGATGTTTTTTTAGCTATAAATAGCTAATTGGCTAATATTAGTAATATTTAATGAATTGGCCAACTTTAATATAAAGTTACTTATGAATGAACATAACTAGTAGTTTCCCTTAAAAAGAATTAACATACATAGCCGTCCACGCAACCGCTTGAATTAAAATAATCAGTGAATATATAACAGTAAATCTCGAAGATCATTTATATTATATGTTAAAATGGAAATATACAACAACTTAATGATAATTTGTACGTAAGAGTTTATATAAATGCATTGTATAATTATATGTTTGGTACAAACATTCAATGCGAGTAAACTTTTTCCTACTATATTTTCTGTGCACCTATTGGACCAGCTTGTTGTCTCCTATGATGTATTCAGCTATCATTTTCATACGAGGCCCATATTATCTTATGGGCAGAATTTAGTAAAAATTTGAAGGGGCATATACTCATATTTTTAAAATTCTTTAACTTATACTTTAATTTTGATAATTTCAGACGCCTGCTCTTCTTCCTCCTGACCAATGCGCTCCTTTTTTCCTCTTCTTCTTCTTTTCCTCTTCATCTTTTCACTCTCAAACACATGAGACTTTGATTAAGTATTATTGATTGGATATGTAAGGCTTTTATTAAATCTTATCATCTACCATATTCTATGTTGAAGGACGAGTATATAAAACTACGCAAGCTGGTTAAAGTAGGCGTGATTTGTGTCTTTTCCGTGATCCATCCTTCTTAAACATACAATAACAACTGACTACTACATGACGTCACTTCCAAGTTACTTGCCACAAGAATAGCACATGCATGCGAAAGTTATTATACACAATAGTTGCTCTCGCGATCTCTTGGAATTAGCTCACCCCTTGCTTTATGATATCATCTGCAAGTAAAAAGACAAAAAAGGGTTGCGGAACTAAAAAATAAAATATAGAAAAAATAACTTCAGAACATTATCAAAAAAGTCAGTTAAAACTTTAGCACAATTTGGCTTAGATTATATTTTAAAGACATCTACCTCCAAAGAAAAGTAGAATTGTAACGACCCAACCAGTAGTTTTGCTTTCTAGAACCCCGTTCCCCTAAATAAGACTTCATGTATGTGCTTTTACTATTTTATGACTTGCGGGGATGGGTAGTTCGGGATTCGGAAGTGTTCGGGTTGAAATCGAAATACTTGGTTCCTTAAGGTTGGCTTAAAAGGCCAAGTTAGACTTCGGTCAACATTCTTAGTAAACGACCTCATAATCAGGATCATTCTTAGTAAACGACCTCATAATCAGGATTTGATGGTTCCAATAGGTTTGCATGATGATTTCGGACTTGGGCGTATATTGGAACGAGTTTTGGATGACCCGGGTGCGTTTCGGCGCCTAATATCGAAAATTGGTTCTTGAAGTTCTTTGAATTTCGTTTGGAGCGGATTTTGGTGTTATCGAGATCCAAACTGAAATCCGAGACTGGAAATAGTTCCGTGATGTAATTTTAGACTTGCACACAAAATTTGGTGTCATTCTAAGTAGTCTAAGTACGTATCGGGGCATTGGTAGTGATTTGAAGAACTTGAAGTACGTAAGTTTGATTCAATTGGTTTTGGGGTGCGATTCTTAGTTATAATGTTGTTTCGGGTGTTCTGAGAGTTCGAGCGAGTCCGTTTTATGATTCAAAACTTGTTGGTATATTTGGATGGGGTCTCGGGGGCCCCGGGTGCCATTCGAACGATGAGCGAGTTGAGTTGGAAACTCAACAGAGCTGCTGGTGCACCAGTTCTGGTGCGCCCGCATCTGCGGTTGGCCAACCGCATGTGGGAGTTCGTAGGTGTGATCCATGAGTCGTACAAGAGAATGAGGGAATACAGCTCGGGCACGGTAGGAGGAGACGTTTAGGTGCACCTGCGCGACCGCAGGTGCGAGGTCAGTGGTCGCTGGAGCGGGCTTGTACGCAGATGCGGAGCTTGGCCAGTAGGAGGAAATGCACACCTGCGATGGATTTTCCATAGGTGCGGGACTGCAGGTGCGGCCAAGGCCTCGCAGGTGCAAAATCGCTGGAGGCAGTACACTTCATTTAATACGGGACTTAGGCCTTTTCCCCCCATACTTTATACACTTGGGAGATTCTAGAGCTTCAAAAAGGGGAGATTTCAACCTGGTTATCGAGGGTAAGTAATTCCTACTTTAATATGAGTTAAATACATAGATTATGGGTAGGTTTCAAAATGATAATTGGTAGCAATCATGGGTTTGGAAGAAAAACCTAGGGCTTAATAAAAATGAGATTTTACCACAAAAATGATTATAAAACTTAGTGAAAATCATATATTTTGTTCTTAATGTTATGGGTAACAACTTTCTTCAAATATTTCCGGAATCCGAGCACGTTTGCCCGAGGTGAATCTTAGGAATCTTGCAATGTGGGTAGGGTGATCACTTTAATAGTAAAAATATGAACTTTTGGGCATAGATTGATCGATTTATGTAATGTTTGCCTAGTTCCAAGTCGTTTGGCATCAATTTCGAAGGTTTGAGCGTACTCTTGAATTGGGAAGTAGGTTTTGAGACGAGGTAAGTCTCTTTTCTAACATGTAAGAGGGAAATTACCCCATAGGTGAACTTAATTAATGTGTGTTGTTGTTTGTGGGGGGTTATATACGCACGAAGTGACGAGAATCTGAACGTAGCTACTATTCCTGTTTATGTCCGGGTAGTTTTAGGCTTACACCATGCCTAGTTTATATTGTTATTGCTTTATGTGTATTGTTTGCCTTAAGAAGCGCGGAATGGAATGTGCTTATTAAATATTTCAAAAGGAATTGAAATTGAGGAAAATATCGGAATCTTAAAAGTTTTCACTTGAATTTCGTATTTTGTAAAGAATGGGAGAGTACTATAATAACTTAAGAAATCTTTGTGTAACCGCGTCACATGTATGATTCGCGAGCGGGGTAATTTCTTAAATTCATGGTTGATCACGTCGCATGTATGATTCACGAGTGGGGAAATAGATGCATCTATGGTCCGCACCGTTCGTCCCTCGGCAGTGCACAATTTATATTTATGTTGGATCGGGTCGAACGTCCTCGGTGGCATTGTGTGCAACAGTAAAACTGAAAGTTTATTTCATAATTAGTATGGATTCATTGTTTGTTTGATCATATGTTTTAAAGGAAGCAAATGATTTAAGTTCTTAAATATGGTGATTTCTTGTCCAGTTAATTTTTGTTCTAAGTCTTATTGTTGTATACCATGCTTAATTAGAATATCATATTATCATGTTATTGGCCCTAGTAAGTGTCGAAGTCGATCCCTTGTCACTACTTCTTCGAGGTTAGACTAGATACTTACTGGGTACATATTATTTATGTACTCATGCTACTCTTCTATACTTAATTGTACAGGGTCTGAGCAGGTGCATCTGGTTACCAGTCTGGTGCGCAGAGTTGATCCACATCTTGTGACTTCACGGTGAGCTACCCTACGAGCCGTTCTGCAAAAGCTGAAGTCTCTCCTATATTTTATTTTTCTGTCAATTTCTTTTCGGACAATAGGCTAGTATTCTTTTGTATATTCTACTAGATTGCCAACATACTTGTGATACCAGGTCTTGACACACACACTAGTAGACTTATCATTTTGGGGTATTATTTACATGATTACGGTTTGCACTCATTGTTTCTGTTTAATCTCGTCACGTTGGTAAATTTTTAATTATTTTCAGCTAACGTAGAATTTTATTCACTTAGTAAATTACTCAAACGGGAAATCACTAGTTTGATAAGTGTTGGCTTGCCTAACAATGGTGTTGAGCGCCATCACGGCCTAACACGAAATTGGGTCGTGACAAGAACAAAACTTGAGCTCTAAGAATGCGAAAGTTTAGCAAATATAAAACAAAATCTTCAGCTCCTAGAATGCTGAAGTTCAGCAAATACAAAACCAAACTCCAGCTCCTAGAATGCTGAAGTTCAGCAAATACAAAATAAAATTCCAGCTCCTAGAATGCTAAAGTTCAGCAAATACAAAATAAAACTTCAGCTCCTAGAATGTTGAAGTTCAGCAATTACAAAACAAAAATTTCAGCCAAAACATGCTCTAGTTTTATAGAACTGAAGTTTGCCATTGCACTATGAATTGAAGCTCGCGTGATTGCCTTTGCGAGTCAGGCCAAACTTCAGGGAAACATATCTAAAAGTTTTGCTTTGATAAGGCTACCCTTCAGGCAAAACATTCTGAAGTTCAAACTTCAGACATAATTTTTTGCTACTTCAGACCCGTATGTCTGAAGTTACCCGAAAAGTGAGTACGCTTGTAATTTTTTTTGCGAAGCAGGTATAAATTAAAATGTGACCCAAAAACTGAGTATAGATGCAAATACCCCAGAATTTTGATTTTGCTTAGGTCAATTCGTTGACCACAATGGGCTCTTTTATGAGGCATACCCAAGATTTTTTTGTACTTAATTTTTCTTTCCTTTTTGTAAGATCAGACATATGAGAAGTTGACCATTGAGTCAATTTTTCGAAGTGTACAGATTGTTTTATCCTATAAAACTATTTTAAGTCAATTTGAGGTTAAATTATGTAATAAGCTTGAGTTAGAGCATGAAAATTAAGCTAAGCTACATGATAAATCAAACTAAACGATACTAATGATCTGAAATTTTTTAAACAGAATCACTATGTGTATTAAATCTTATATTAGAGTGAAGACTCTTGGCTCCAATAATACTTTTGAAAAAATTACAAATAGCCAGGCCCACTACTATAGTTTACTTTCAGATGGCCGTAACAAAATTCAGTCATAAATTGTCTAGCCCCAGGAGTAAAAAGAAAAAAAAGAAAAATAAAGAAGAAGAAGAAGAGAAGAATCCCTCAGCTATCACGGGATCGGATTTTCTTGTGAATATTCAACGTTTTCATCTCCGCGGATCAATCCCAAAAATTTCACCAACAATTGGATCAATAACTCCAACAAATTTATATCCAAAATAGTAAAAGGTTGGATGAATGAAGGGAGAAATAATATTACCAAATCTTCCTTGGAAACTGAAAATATTCTTGAAAATTTATGCACGTGTAAAAAATGCATAGATCAGTGTATTGATCAGTAATTTAATGTATATGCACTAATTATATAGGAGTACATATTATACCGTGATTATACATTAATTACAAAATATATAAACGAACTTATTTTCTCTATCTCTCCTTTTATCTTAAAATATACATATTATATACGGCTTATAATTAATTCATGGTGTAAATGATTTCTTTTATTTCTATCCTCTTAATATACATATTATACTGTGTTTATACACTAATTATACAATGAACGAATCAGAAAATGTGATGAAGAAGAAACACCGTCAATAAATAGTAGTACCTGTAAGCAGCTCGGCTGCTTACACTTAAGAACAAAATAACTAAAAAATGACAAAATAAGGAATTTAACAGAAAGAAGGATACATTTTATATTTTTATTTTCGATGATGACAAAATACAACGGAAACACTGCTAGATAGAATGTAAAGGACAATGACAGCTAACATCCTAACAACTCGACACATGGGACGACATGTGTCCATATTCTAGAACCTCCTATTGGACTGGTTACTCTAAAGCTAAGCTGGACTCACTATGGACTAAAAGCCACTTGGGCCTTATTAAAGAAAACTAACGTGGGCTAAGCCCAAAATCCTTTCTCACTCGCAGACCCAATTTTTAACATAGCCATGGCTATACTCCATCCCCCTTAAGAACCTTAATGAGATCAAGGTTTAAACACAGGGAATTGACTGGTCAGAAATGAGTATTCTTCCCAAGTTGCTTCTTCTGGAGCCAAATTGACCCATTGCACCAAAACCTCCGCCACAACTTTGTTCTTCTTCTTGACCATGCACCTGTCTAAAATTTAGAGGTTCAGTTAAGATCTGACCTTCTGCGGTACAATGAGGGGGGTCTTGAGTTGCAAGCACTTTATCACCCAACTTCTTTTTTAGCTGTGAAACATGAAAAACAAGGTGTATTTTGGAGTGTGCTGGTAGTCGGAGCTCATAAGCAACTGATCAAATTTTACGAAGCACCTCATAGGGACCAAAGTAGCGAGCATATAGTTTTAGATTCTTTCGATTGGCAACAGAGAGTTGTCTGTAGGGTTGCAATTTTAGAAACACCCAATCTCCAACTTCAAAACTCCTTTGCTTTCTCTCGGCATTGTGCTTAATTCTCGCCTATGCTTTTGTCAGATTGTCATGTAAAACTTTGGCCATCAGTTGTCTTTCTCGCAATATCAGATCCACAGACTCCAGCTTCATCTGGCTAATTAACTCAAAAGTAGGTTGTGGAGGATCATAGCCATACAAAGGTTTGAAGGGAATCATTCCTATAGCCAAATGATAATTCGAATTGTACCAGAACTCTGCAAGTGCGATCCATTTACTCCAATTTGAAGGTTTGTGGCCACTCATACACCTAAGGTAAGTCTTCAAGCATCTATTCAACCTTTCTAATTGACCATCCGTTTGGGGGTGGTATGCAGAACTTGGTTTCAATTGTACCAGTAGGCCCTTGAATAGTTCTTTCCAAAAAGTACCGAGGAATATAGGATCTCGATCAGAGACTATGGAGTTGGGTATGCCATGTAATTTGCAGATGTTATCCAAGAAAAGTGGGCATTTTGGTTGGCAATATAGGGATGTGTTAGGGCAAAAAAGTGAGCAAACATAGTGTATTTGTCGATCACTACCAAGACAGAATCTTTTCCATGTCACTTAGGTAGTCCACTGATGAAATTCATTGCTATATATTCCACGCACAAGATTGTATGGGCATGGGTTGTAGGAGACCAGGGTAAGCCACATTTTAACCCTTATTTCTTTGGCATCCTTCACACTCTTTGATTTGATTTTTGATGTCTTGGGCTAAACCCGACCAATAGAACAGTAACTTCATCCTTTGTTGAGTAGCAAAAATGCCTGAGTGACCACCCTAAGGGGTCGAATGAATTTCATAGATTAGCTTTGTCGAAAAGGGCCATTGTTTCCTACCCATACCATCCCATAGTGTCTGAGAATCCCTTCTTGTAGCTATAACCTTGGAACTGCTCTTGCATCCACACTCAACCGAGTAATTAACTTTTGAACTTCATCATCATTAGTGTATCTATCAATGATATCCTCAGCCCAATTAGGTTGGACTGTTGTAAGCCCACAACAGACAGCTTCCTCAAATCTTCATAATGCGTCTGCAGCCACATTTCAGCCCCCTTGCGATACTGTATCTCGTAGCTTAAGCCCAAAAGTTTAGTCACCTATTTGTGATGTAATGAAGTAGTGATCCGTTGGTCCATTAAAAACTTCAAACTAAAATGATCAGTTTTGATAATGAAATGACTAGGTTGTAGGTAGTGCCTCCACATCTCCACTGTGTCGCGCCTTCTTTTTCTCGCGAAATAAGGTTTCGACAATTGACAACTCTTTTTGAGGGAAGGAATTCGGAATTGGATTTGAGAGAGTCGCCACCTAACAGATAAAGGTGTGTTAGGGAACCTATTGTGAATAACTCATATTCTACCAGCTTGCATCACCAGAGATGGGGTAAGGGTTCAAATTACCTTGAGGGGAAGGTGTTAGGCACCCCTTGAGGTCCACAACGGTGGGTCCCGGTCGAACTTAAACTATGCGAATTAGTCTAGGAAAGTGAAGGAAACTACTTAATAAGGATAGGGGGTCCTAAATTTTTAGCCTATAGGATCACCCCGTGCAACATAAATAATACTTCGTAATTTCCCCAAGACGGGGGTGTTACTCATATTATCTAACGGGCACAGACTATCATCTCCTGATACCAGATTACTATCTTTAAGTTGTTACCTAAAGCGCTCTAGTTGATTCTAGTTTGTTTCCTATGCGTGCACTACCCGTCCCTTACCTATGGCCCTGGAGGCATTATGACCTCTATTTAGGATGGTTCTAGACTTCTCCTGGGTTGCTCAAAATTGTATAATTCTAGGCGACAAGCAAAACAATTAGGACTTTCAAATAAAAGAAGATATGGGCTCATATTGACTTCCACACATAAATAGCAAATACACGCAACTGATTAGTAGGTATTGTTAATCGCAGAATCCTATAGATAGGATATCTATGTGAGAGCAGTGATACACAGAAGCGGTTTCAATAATGCGAGTATTAGGGCCTATTATTTGCCTACTGATTTTATTTAGTATAGTATCTGGGCATTTCATGCAGTGATGAATAATAGTAAATCACAATTACAAATCCAGAATTATTGTTTAATTTTATAGGCATGTTGTCTAAGTGATTGATAGTAACGATCGTATTCAAAATCATTTAGTAGAACCCTATATGCATGATTTTTATGAGTGTGATTAATGTTACCCGATAGACATGATTTCTAGCATTGAACTGGTTTTAATCCTATAGGCATTATATCTATCATTGAACTGATTTTTATTCCTATAGGCATGATATCTAATTATTGAACTAACATTA
Source organism: Nicotiana undulata (assembly GCA_005239495.1). NCBI lineage: Eukaryota > Viridiplantae > Streptophyta > Magnoliopsida > Solanales > Solanaceae > Nicotiana > Nicotiana undulata. The sequence continues at coordinate 94,942 of ML273964.1, read as the reverse complement.
ATGCATGGTTTCTAATTAAATAGTAAATGGGCAGAAACTTATACACATTGAAGCAGAAAACAGTTGAGTCAAATATTGCTCCTATAAGCATGATTGCTAACACATTTTACTGGACAAATTGATGCATCTTATAGGGAGGGTTTCTAACAAGTCATAATATTAATCTATAGACAGGATTTTTAACAAATCATAATGTGAATCCTATAGGCAGGATTTCTAAAACACAATATAGAACATACACAATTTTAACAAAACGAGTAGAATCAACAGCATAAAGGAAACCCTATAGGCAGGATTTCTACCCGGTTTAGCAAAGAAAATATGGAACGCTCCCGATTTTACTAAATACCTCAGAATTCGTTTATTACAACGTTATTACAAAATCAGGCTAGTAAATGAATTACATAATAGTAATGAAATAAACTATAGGGAGCCTTTATCAGTCCCAAATACACCTGGGCAACCCAGGTCTTGAACCATATCAGCTCCAAGGCTCATTTCACAGGTACAGAACAACTAATAATGAGTGATTCACCCATAGCACATATATAGCCCAGATCTCTAGTGTGTCAAAGTTCCAAGGGCTTCAAGGACCCAGGGCAATGCTCACACTAGAGAACCAAATACCCAAAAGTGATTCAAAGGAGAATAGGAACCAGACTGTGATGACCCAAAAGGGTCATCTTATTAATTAAGACTCCATTCCAGGCTCCAAGGCCTTCAAAAGACTAATTTTCACTATCTCAAATTTTGTGTGCGCAGTCCGGGAGTGAAACTAAAAAGATTTTATGTGAAAATGCGAGAACTAAAAATTTCTTGAGTTACAACTTTGTTCTAGTTGACTTTGGTTAAACTTTGAGTAAACGGATCCGAATCTATATTTCGACGATCCTGGGAGGTCCGCATTAAAATATGGGACTTGGGCATATGCCCTAAATTTAATCCCGATGTCCCTAGCCTTAGAAAAACTATTCTTGAAAAATATTATTGTGCTGGTTAATTCAAGAAAATAAAGAAATGAAATAATATGTAAAATTTATGATATCGGGCACGTATGTTGGTTCCGGAGTCCGGAACAAGTTAGTTATGTTGTGTAAGACCTATTTGTGAAGTTTTATGAGAATCGTAGTTGATTTGATGTAATTCGGACATCCGGTTGAGAAGTTAGAAATTTGAGTGTTCTTGAGAAAATCTTGAGTTTGAGGCTAAATCTGTGGATTTTGATGTTAGTTTGATGATTTGATTTCACGAACAAGTCTGTATGATACTTCTAGATGTGTGTTCATGTATGGGTTGAAGCCCGGAGGGCTTGGGTGAGTTTCAGATAGGTTTAGGCTAGGTTGCGCTTGTTTTTGATGCTTCGTCGTCGCTTCTTCAAGCATAAAATGACACCACACTAATCAAATGAAATCCAAATGTAGTTTTTATTGAACCATTAGATCCGTATCAAACTTTTGTAGCCATAGGAAAAAGAATCATTGAATTTGGACATCGTATGAAGAAGTTATGCCTATTTTAGTGTCAGAACAATACTGTTGGTGCCAGATGTCGCAAATGCGAACCCTGGGTCGCAAATGCGACATCCGCAGCCTATTAAAGGAGCTTTTTGACGGGATTTTCACCCATTCTTTAATTTTCTCAAACACTAAACCTCCATAGGTGATTTTTCAAAGATGCAAACTTCTCCAAATCATTGGTAAGTGATCTCTAACTAATTTCTTTCAATGCCTAACAACTTTTAACAAGATTTCAACCAAAAATCTAGAGTTTTCATGGTAAAAATTTGGATTTTGGGTAGAACTTAGGAATTTTAATTTTTGGGAAATTGGACCTCGAATTGAGGTCGGATTCCAATACTAATTGTATATCCGTGCTCATGGGAGAATGGGTAAACGGGTTTTGGTCCGAACCTCGAGTCTAGACCAAGTGGGTCCGAGGTCAATTTTTGAAATTGAATAGGAAAACTTAGGAAAACCATTTCTTTTCAATAAAGATGATTCCTTTAGGCTATGATTGATAACATTAAGCAAATTGTGATTAGATTTGAGCGGATTAGAAGCAAATTCTAAAGGAAAGGCAGTGCAAGAACAGTGAATTGCTTGTGAGATCGAGGTAAGTGTTTGGTCTAACTTTGGCTTGAGCGAATAGGAGTCCCCACTTGTTTGCTATGTGAAATGCATGGGTGTGGTGTATAGGTGAGGTGACGAGTATCTATGCACCACCCATTTTGTCTGTTAAGCATGATCCCTTCCCCCTCCCCAACTTAATTGATTTTTGTCCAAATTGTTCTATGACTATCTAGCGTTCTTGTCTTGTAGGTTTCATTGTTGATAATATTGAGAAAGTGATGAGGAATACAGTTTAACTATCTTATGATTGTTGAGTTTTACGTGATTGTGTGGTTTCAATTGATTGTTGCCAATTGTTGTGACGAGTGTATAAAGAGTATTAAATATTTATTGGGTTCCCTTGTGGGACCATTGATTGAGCAGTTTGGTGTTGTTTTATGAATTTTACACACACATATATATATATATATATATATATATATATATATATGTGTGTGTAAAATTCATAAAACAACACCAAACTGCTCAATCAATGGTCCCACAAGGGAACCCAATAAATATTTAATACTCTTTATACACTCGTCACAACAATTGGCAACAATCAATTGAAACCACACAATCACGTAAA
>ML273964.1:5324-92100 GCA_005239495.1 Nicotiana undulata | reverse complement strand
ATATATATATATATATATGCACATTGATGTTCCTGTGATATATTGTTGGAAGAGAGATGTTGTGAAAGGTTTGGCCTTTGTTGTGAAAGCTTTATGTAAAGACCCGACCGGTTGTTTTGAGATCCAGCGCGTCGTTCAGCGGTTGGAAGTCATGAACAACTTCATTTCAGGTATTATGACTTGTGCGTATGGTCGGAGCTGAGATTCAGGAAGTTCGGAGTTAGATTGGAAGGAAAATTCTCATTTTGGAAGCCTTAAGAGGAAGGAATTGATTGAGATTGGAATTTTGAGCAAATGACCTCGGAATTAGGATCCGAAGGTTCCAGCAGGTTCGTATGATAATTTCGGACTTGGGCGTATGTCCGGATCGGGATTATGATAACCTGGGAGCGTTTCGGTGTATATTGTGGAAGTCAACATTTTTGAAGGAATTTCCTAAGTTTGGCTTGAAGCGCATTTCAATGATATTAATGTCCGTTTGGGATTCCGAGTCTGGGAATAGCTTTGTATGGTGATTCTGGAGTTGGGAGAGCGATCGGACGTGAATTCGGATGTCCGTAGGTTATTTTTAAGTCATTTGGCTAAAGTTAGAATTTAAAGGTTTTGAAGAAATCCGACCGGAAGTGGAACATTTTATATCGGAGTCGGAATGTGATTTCGAAAGTTGAAGAAGGTATGTAATGTTGAATATGACTTGTGTGCAAAATTTGGGGTCAATCGGAGGTGATTTGACGGGTTTCGGCGTCGAATGTGGATGTTTGAAATTTCAATGTTCATAAAGTTAAATTTTAGAGCGATTCGTGATTTTGGCATTATTTGATGTGATTTGAAGCCTCGAGCAAGTCCGTGTGAGGTTATGGGAATGAGTCGTGAGATTGGACGAGGTCCCGGGGGTCTCGGGTCTGTTTCGGAGTGGTTTTGGGCCATTTTTCTCCATTTTATTGATGCTGTCATCTGATGTTTCTGGTGTGTATCGCGATCGCGGTCACCAGGATGCGATCGCGAAGAAGGAAAGTTGAGTGGGGTTGAGTTTGGCTTGCGCGATCGCAGGAGCTGGTGTGCGATCGCGAAGAAGGAATTTGAGGAATGCTGGTTTTGGCCTTCGCGAACGCGGGGAGGTGAATGCGAATGCGAAGGGGTCGTCTGGGCTCTCTATGCGAACGCGAAGCTTGGTATGCGATCGTGTAGTTCTGGATTTTGGTTCATCGAGAACACGTGTTAGGGTCCGCGATCGCGAAGAAGAATTTTGGGGCAGCTGTTTATTGTCCTTCGCGATCGCGAAGGTATTTCCGCGATCGCGGAGAGGAAAGATCTGGGCAGTGTTGTTTAAAATGGGATTTTCGCATTTCTCTCTCATTTTTCAATGGCTATGGGCAATTTTGGAGAGCATTTCAAGGGGGAATTCATCAAGCTTCAGAGGTAAGATGTTTCTACTCATTTCTAAGATTAAGTACAAGATTATTTCATAGATTTGATATGAGAAATTAAGGAAATTTGGGGATTTTTGAAGGAAACCTAGAAATTTGATAAATTTGATTTTAGCCACATTGAGCATAAATATTGGAGTAAATTGTGTAATTGAATTAGTAAAGCTTCGGGTAGTGATTTACTTCAAGAAATTTCGACGTCCGGGCTCGTGGACCCGAGGGCATTTTGGTCATTTCATTGAGTCGGGTTGGGGAACTTTGTATTTGAATTTGTTATGAGCAATAAAGTATATTTTCATTGAATTGTCGTTATTTGGATAGTTTGGGGGCATTGTGCATCCATTGAAGTCATCGTAGAGGCTTGGAAGCCGGTGATGAATCTTCGGAGAGAGGTGAGTCTCCTTTCTAACCTTGTAAGAGGAAATTCTCCCCATAGGTGTTCTACATGCTGTGTGTAATTGTTTTGGGGGCTATGTGCGTACAAAGTGACGAGAGTCCATACGTAGCGACTATTATATCATGCCAGGTAGTTATAGGACTCACGAGCATGCCATTATGTGCCTTATATGTATCTTTAGACGTACTTGAATTGCACAATATTAAAAACTAGCACGAAAATGGTAGAAAATTGCATCTAAATTTCCAGTTAATCCACCCTTGTTACAAGTATAGCCCCTACGGAGCTTATTGATAAATCCGGTAAATATATGTTAATTATATATAAGAGTCAGCACTCGAGTCGCAGGTATGATTCGCGATCGAGGGAAGCTTTATGTTAATTATATATAAGATTCAGCACTTGAGTCCTAGGTATGATTCGCGATCGAAGGAAGCTTTATGTTAATTATATATAAGAGTCAGCACTCGAGTCGCAGGTATGATTTGCGATCAAGGGAAGCTTTATGTTATATATATATATATATAAGTCAACACTCGAGTCGCAGGTATGATTCACGATCAAGGGAGCTTTATCTTAATTATGTATAAGCGTGTCAGCACACGAGTCGCATGTATGATTCACGAGCGGGGGAGGCTTTATGATTAATTTGTAAGAATGCATATATGGGATCGGGCCATACGCCACGATAGAATTGAGAGGTAATTGTATATGTATGGGATCGGGCCGTACGCCACGGCGGATTTGAAAGGTACTGTTTCTTGGATATTGACTTGACAGGTATTTGAGGAAAAGAAAGCGGAAATTTTTATTGACTTCCAGCATTTACTTGGGTTTTTCTGTGTTTGATACACACTTGTTGTTTCCTGCTCCAAAGCCTACTGTCTTCATTACATCCTGTTATATTATACTGTTGGACCTTAGTGAGTGTCAAGTCGACCTCTCGTCACTACTTCTTCGAAATTAGACGGGATACCCACTGAGTACATATCTGTTTATGTACTCATGCTACACTTGCTGTGCATTTTGTTGCACAAGTACCTTCATAGCACATTGATTGACTTGGAGACTTATACGGGCTGCATTTATCCGGAGGCGTTCCGAAGCTGACAGAGTTTCCCTCCTATGTATTTATACCTTATGTTTAGCCTTTGTCCAATTTGTTCCTCGGACAAGCGATGTATAATTGTATAAATTCCTAGAAGTTGCTCATGTACTTGTGTCACAAGGTGATGGGATGTGTTGAGATTTGTTTTATCGAATTAAATTGATTACCTGTTATATTGGATTTACGAAAATTTATCTATTTGATTATGAAATGCAAGAAAAGGCAACGATTTCGAAAATATTAAACATGAAAGTGTTTCAACTGATTAAGGGGTTGGCTTGCCTGACAGTGGTGTCCGGCGCCATCACAACCCATAGGTTTTGGGTCGTGACAACGTGGTATCAAAGCTCTAGGTTCCCCTAGGTTTCACGAGTCATGAGCAAGTCTAGTAGAGTCTTGCGGATCGGTACGGAGACGTCTGTACTTATCTTCGATAGGCTACAGGGCTGTAGGAGTACCTCCCTTCTTGATTCCCCGTCGTGCGATTTGATTTCCTTAAGGCTTATTCCTATGTCTCATCCTACTCAATCTTACGCGTCGCGAAACACTTGTTATGAATCGGGAAATTGAGGAGCTGTAATGGTGCTACAGATATGGTGCGTGAAGTTTTCCGTGTATAGTTGTTGGGCTGTTGTTGTTGCCATGCGAGAAGAGTCCTATGTTGTTTCAGCTAGTAGCTGTGTTTCTGAGAGCCTTGAGGTTATGCTCATGTTGTGATGATGCTTACGATTGGTTGTCGCGCAATGCGGGTATGATGGTAGAATGATTGCCCACATGCTGGGTTGATGAATGGTTTGGAGGGAGGTCTTTGTAAGATGTGATTTCAAGATCTCAGTATTGTAGTTTCGACAGAGGAAAGGGATTTGGATTTGTAAATGGTAAGGTTTTGATTGATAAAGTAGTAAGACTTGGTGTGTTCAAGTGAGGTGCTATATCCACCCGTGATGTGGTATCCGTGTTTGATCAAGTAGAATGCGTTAAGTCCGCCGGTGTTATGGTTCTTCAGTCACATTGGGTTAATGTGTTTGGAAGCATTGTGGAAGTAGCAGTTGTCCGAGATCGTGGTGTGTGGTGGTTCAGAATCTAATAGTTACCCTAATGAAGACAACTCGAGAAGGATGATCTTCGGAGGGTCTGAAGTTGTGGTGATCTGCTGGTTTAAGAGCTACGGAGGATGATATTGAATTGAGGCCGCAGTTTAGAAGCATGTGATGACGGCACTCACGAGAGACGTGTTAGATGGCAGCTAAATTTCTGAAAGGCCAGGTGGAAGGAACGGAAGTCGGTAGTTGCTTAAAGGAAAGAGTTTAACAAATGGAAGAGTGGCAGCGTAGCACATAAGGTCAATGGTAGGACGACTGTGTATTTTGAGGGAAGTTGGGGGTGATTTGAGAATCGTAGTGGATCGGAAGATGTGGCAGTGCAGTTAGTAGATGTCCAGGAGGAGCGGACAGACAGGAAAGGTTGGTGAATGAGAGTAGGCTTAGAATGGGGTATTGATGTCATAGAGGGTGTGCGACGCAATATTTTTAGACGGTGTCCATCGGTGGTTTCCACATGTGGGTTATCTTCTGGGAATAAGTTAGCGGTGGTGTGGTTGGCTAGTTTTTGCAAGGAATCATAGTGGCTATTCGGTAGTAGGAAGAATGTGTGAAGGGTGCTAGGGGATTTGGGTATTTAGGAAGTGCTAATAGGAAAATTCGGAAGGGCTGAACGGGTTGGTTGAGCAAGAGCATGTTAGCAAAGGAGAAAGGATGTCAGCGTGATCTTCAGTGGTGCAAAAGTAGCTTCGGGCTAAGTGGGGGAGTCCCATCTCCTGCAGTTGGGTTGTAGGATCGTGTTCTCATAGGGTTGCGGATCTGTCGACATATTGGAAAGTTGTAAGGGCAGTGACTTAGTCACGTACTTCATTGAGAGGGTGTTCATGTGCCAGAAGAGCCTTGGATTGATCGTATTCGGGGCCAGTCGGAGTGGGTGACTCTCAGCAGTGGTCCTAGTAAATTTGAAGGTTAGGGAATGCGGTGTTTAAGGGTTTCAAGCAGCAGTATGATTAAGAATCAAGCTTTTGCAGCGTAATCTCTGAGGAAGGGAAAGATGATTGGAGTATCCTATGTTATTTTCAGCATGCAGGATAGTATTGAAGGGTGAGAGAAATAGACTCCGGATTGTGCAACGGCCATTTGAAAGGGTATGAGACGGGCTGCGGGATTTAGGCAGCACGGTCTCGTGAATCAGGGTCACTCGGAATGAGTAAGGATTGAGTTGCTATGAGTTGAAGGGAGCTACTATTGCCTCCGAAACAATTGGGGATGATTTAAAAGGAAGATGGATTTGGTTAGCCATGGTTGAAATGGCATATGTTCGACAATGATAAGTTTCCTTCAGTGTGATTGAGTATGTGTATGGTATGTGAAGATTTGTGTGGGCTTGTCGGCCGTCGTAATAGATTTCAGTTGGAGGCATTCAAGTGTTACGGCCTGTCGGGTATAGGCGGATCCCGAAAGGATTATGGTGGTTCAGACCACTACTTAGGAATTGGCATGTATTGTGATGGTGAGAATTCGCTCGTGTATTGATATGGTTCTCGTGAATTGAGGTAAGTAAAGGTTTCATACATGATAAAGTGTTCACCCTATTAATGGGTCAAGAATTATGATGAAATTCCTACGATATTCTATATCGACATGTTGGGAGCAGTAGTCAGTGTGGAACTGGAAGTAAGAATCGAGGTTGCGGTTCGGTGTTAACAAGGATGTCATGAGCTCGGAAGAGCAAGAACGAGGGATTTGAACGTTTAGAAAGAGCTGACGTTGTCTTCAGCGTGACCTGAGATCGATGTTCGGTGAAAGAGGGTTGCATCCTGTTTATGGGTTCTTGAATTGTTTTTACAGCGTTAATGTAGTCGGTGGTATGGATGTGCAGAATGGTTTCCTTGTGTGGACGGTCGTAGGAGCATGACCACGGGAAGAGTGTATAAGTGTGACATGTAGTCACCTGAGTGAGTGAAGATTTAGACCAAGTATAAGGAAGTGCAATATTGCTTAATTGAGAATTTAGGCCTGGAAGGTGTTCGGATCAGTCGATTGTGGATTGTGGGGTGTTGTCCCGGCTATGATGGTTGTTCTTGTGTATTATGAGAGGAATTGGGGTATTATGGGCACAGGTGAAGCTATTAACTTAGTTCAGTATGAGTGGAATCGATTTGAAGTGTGTTACGTGATTTAAAACAAGATTTTTGAGCTCCACACGAGTCACGTGTGTTCATTTCAGTACAACGCTCCCCAGATAAGGGGTGTTGGAATGTCAGATGTTGTTCGCCTTCGTTGATTCATGTATATTATGATTGTGCCGGGTGAGTTGTGAAACAACTTGTTAATTTCTTATGTGTTGAAATTCCGCGTATTGATGTGGTTATGTGATCAAAGTGGCTCTTGAGATTCAGGTTATATATATCGCACCTCAGTTGTGTTTGAGATGGTAGTATATAACCCCATTTGTCTCCCCAGAATGGTATTATGCACTTAGCGTGCTTGTGACCGGTATCCAGGGATTTGTAATAATGAGCAATTCAGCTCCGTGTTTATCTCTTTATGTAAATTTTATGATGGGATCGGGTGGCACGCCGCCATGGGTATGTTATTTTGGATCGGGTTGCACGCCGCAACAGTGTGATGTTGAGTAGGGCTCCGATAATTATTTTCCTTGTGTTCTACTTCCTGTGTTTTGGGGGATAGTTTATATTAGTTGCGTGAGTTGAGTTTCATAAATATCATGTTCGAGTTATGGCCTATTGGCGCATTTTGGCATTGTGTGTGATTGTTGGTCATGTATGGGATGATTTGCTATTTGAACAGTTCATACTGGGTAAGACGAGTTTATTGGATTAGGGGGCAAGTGCGATGTGATTATGTGAAGTAAACTACAGGACAATCATCATTATTTGGTCTGCAATGAGATGATGATCTAAGTCAAGAGAAAGGATTTCAATGTTTGGGTTAACTCTGCAGTCGGTTAGGAATGTCTACGCTTTCTCCGTTGTGGTTGTATCGTCAGTATTATAACAGGGTGTATATGTATATATATTGAAAAGTGCACTGGGAGCACCAGGTTCATAGAATTTTGGCTATCAAGGTTCAGGGAATGTCATGGTGGCTAGATGATGAATAATGTTGTGCATGTTATTGATTCACCAAAGATACGCAGTTGTGTTCTGGTGCCTCGTGTGGTAGTTGATACGGTGTTCATATAATAGAAAAAAGCATGGTAGAGAATTTCAAGTGTTGGAACTGGGGTCTGAGCTTATGGTATGGGTAAAAGGGAATATCTTCAGATTTTATCAAGCTAATGTGCTCAACGGGGTTGTGGTAGCACGGGAAGGTGCACGGGGTGTTAAAACAGCGATTTCAGATAACTCCAGGGAAAATCTTGGCACGTTAGAGGACGAACGTCTGTTTAAGTATGGGAGAATGTAACGACCTGACCGGTCGTTTTGAGCTCCAACGCGTCGTTCAATGGTTGGAAGTCATGAACAACTTCATTTTAGGTATTATGACTTGTGCGTATGGTCGGAGCTGAGATTCAGGAAGTTCGGAGTTAGATTGGAAGGAAAATTCTCATTTTGGAAGCCTTAAGAGGAAGGAATTGATTGAGATTGGAATTTTTAGCAAACGACCTCGGAATTAAGACCCGAAGGTTCCAGCAGGTCCGTATGATGATTTCGGACTTAGGCGTATGTCCGGATCGGGATTTGGATAACCTGGGAGCGTTTCGGTGTATATTGTGGAAGTCAGCATTTTTGAAGGAATTTCTTAAGTTTGGCTTGAAGCGCATTTCAATGATATTAATGTCCATTTGGGATTCCGGGTCTGGGAATAGCTTCGTATGGTGATTCTGGAGTTGGGAGCGCGATCGAAAGTGAATTCGGATGTCCATAGCTTATTTTGAAGTCATTTGTCTAAAGTTAGAATTTGAAGGTTTTGAAAAATCCGACCGGAAGTGGAAGATTTGTTATCGGAGTCAGAATGCGATTCCGAAAGTTGGAGCAGGTCCGTAATATTGAATATGACTTGTGTGCAAAATTTGGGGTCAATCGGAGGTGATTTGACGGGTTTCGGCCTCGAATGTGAAAGTTTGAAATTTCAAAGTTCATAAAGTTGAATTTTAGAGCGATTCGTGATTTTGGCGTTGTTTGATGTGATTTGAAACCTCGAGCAAGTCCGTGTGAGGTTATGGGACTGAGTCGTGTTATTGGACGAGGTCCTGGGGGTCTCGGGTATGTTTCAAGGTGGTTTCTGGCCATTTTTCTCCATTCTGTTGCTGCTGTCATCTGATGTTTCTGGTGTGTATCGCGATCGCGGTCACCGGGATGCGATCACGAAGAAGGAAATCTGAGGGGGGCTGAGTTTGGCTTGAGCGATCACAGGAGCTGGTGTGCGATCGCGAAGAAGGAATTGGAGGGCTGCTGGTTTTGAACTTCGCGAACGCGGGGAGGTGAACGCGAATGCGAAATGGTCGTCTGGGCTCTCTATGCGAACGCAAAGCTTGGTATGCGATCGTGTAGTTCTGGATTTTGGTTCATCGAGAACGCGCGTTAGGGTCTGCGATCACGGAGAAGAATTTTGGGGCAGCTGTTTATTGGCCTTCGCGATCGCGGAGATGAAGGATCTGGGCAGTGTTGTTTAAAACGGGATTTTTGCATTTCTCTCTCATTTTTCAATGGCTAAGGGCGATTTTGGAGAGCACTTCAAGGGGGAATTCATCAAGCTTCAGAGGTAAGATGTTTCTACTCGTTTCGAAGATTAAGTACAAGATTATTTCATAGATTTGATATGAGAAATTAAGGAAATTTGGGGATTTTTGAAGGAAACCTAGAAATTTGATAAATTTGATTTTAGCCACGAATTGAACATAAATATTGGAGTAAATTGTGTAATTGAATTAGTAAAGCTTCGGGTAGTGATTGTCTTCAAGAAATTTCGACGTCCGGGCTCGTGGACCCGAGGGCATTTTGGTCATTTCATTGAGTCGGGTTGGGCAACTTTGTATTTGAATTTGTTATGAGCAATAAAGTATATTTTCATTGAATTGTCGTTATTTGGATAGTTTGGGGGCGTTGTGCATCCGTTGAAGTCATCGTAGGGGCTTGGAAGCCGGTGATGAATCTTCGGAGAGAGGTGAGTCTCCTTTCTAACCTTGTAAGAGGGAATTCTCCCCATAGGTGTTCTACGTGCTGTGTGTTATTGTTTTGGGGGCTACGTGCGTACAAAGTGACGAGAGTCCATACGTAGCGACTATTATATCATGCCGGGAAGTTATAGGACTTACGAGCATGCCTTTATGTGCCTTATATTTATCTTTGGACGTACTTGAATTGCTTAGTATTTAAAACTAGCACGAAAATGGTAGAAAATTGCATCTAAATTTCCGGTTAATCCACCCTTGTTACAACTATATCCCCCACGGAGCTTATAGATAAATCTGGTAATATATGTTAATTATATATAAGATTCAGCACTCTGAGTCGCAGGTATGATTCGCGATCGAGGGAAGCTTTATGTTAATTATATATAAGAGTCAGCACTCGAGTCGCATGTATGATTCGCGATCAAGGGACACTTTATGTTAATTATATATAAGAGCCAGCACTCGAGTCGCATGTGTGATTCGCGATCGAGGGAAGCTTTATGTTATATATATATAAAAGTCAGCACTCGAGTCACAAGTATGATTCGCGATCGAGGGGAGCTTTATGTTAATCATGTATAAACGTGTCAGCACCCAAGTCGCAGGTATGATTCGCGAGCGGGGGAGGCTTTATGATTATATTGTAAGAATGCATATATGGATCGGGTTGTACGCCACGACGGAACTGAGAGGTAATTGTATATTTATGGGATCGGGCCATACGCCACGGCGGATTTGAAAGGTAGTGTTTCTTGGATATTGACTTGACAGGTATTTGAGGAAAAGAAAGCGGAAATTTTTCTTGACTTCCAGCATTTACTTGGGTTTTTCTGTGTTTGATACACACTTGTTGTTTCCTGCTCCAAAGCCTACTGTCTTCATTACATCCTATTATATTATACTGTTGGACCTTAGTGAGTGTCAAGTCGACCTCTCGTCACTACTTCTTCGAGATTAGACGGGATACTCACTGGGTACATATTTGTTTATGTACTTATGCTACACTTGCTGTGCATTTTGTTGCACAAGTACCTTCATAGCACAGTGATTGACTTGGAGACTTATACGGGCTGCATTTATCCGGAGGCGTTCCGCAGCTAACAGAGTTTCCCTCCTATGTATTTATACCTTATGTTTAGCCTTTGTCCAATTTGTTCCTCGGACAAGCGATGTATAATTGTATACATTCTTAGAGGTTGCTCATGTAATTGTGCCACCGGGTTCTGGAGATGTGTTGAGATTTGGTTTATCGAATTAAATTGATTTCCTTTCATATTGGATATACGAAATTTTTTCTATTTGATTATGAAATGCAAGAAAAGGCAACGATTTCGAAAATATTAAACAGGAAAGTGTTTCAACTGATTAAGGGGTTGGCTTGCCTGACAGTGGTGTACGGCGCCATCACAACCCATAGGTTTTGGGTCGTGACACTTTATACTTTAATTTAAGGTTGTGACGTATTGTGGAAACCGAAATATTGTGAAAGACTTGGCTTGCATTGTGAAATTTATGAATAAATTGATATGATATATTAGGTGGGAGCGGGTTGCACGCCGTAACAAGGAGTGACAAGGGTGGAAAGGTGGGATCAGATTGCACGCCGCAACATGAGTAATAAGGGTGATATATTTAGGGAGGAGCAATAAGGGAGGACAGGTGGGAGCGGGTTGCACGCCGCAACAAGGAGCGATAAGGGAGGACATTTATATTTTTACTGATTTTCAAAGAAATTAAAGATTTGAAAAGCTAAATGTGTATTTTTACTGTTTTGTTTTTAGAAAAACAAAGATTTGAAATTTTTTATTTTATATTACTATTTTTCATTTTTTGGCACTGCTTTTATTCAAAGATAATGTTTAAAAACTTGGAAATTTTTGAGAATTGGTTATAACTGAGGCCTGAAAGAGTCAGTTGTGTTATTTTATTATTGTTGTAGTATTTGAATTGACGTGTTTAGATTTCCTTCTTGTTTTATAATTATTGTCTCAGTTATATTTTCTTATTCGTGTAGAATTGTTTTATTATATATATATATATATATATATATATATATATATATATATTATACCACAAGTTTATTGTTAAAAGCCCGCCTTAGCCTCGTCACTACTTCGCCGAGGTTAGGCTCGGCACTTACTCAGTACATGGGGTCGGTTGTATTGATACTACACTCTGTGCTCTTTTGCCTAGATCCAGGTACTTGATCAGAGATAGGAGATTTTAGTAGCTGATATCACTGCTCGGAGACACGAGGTAGATCTGCTAGCGTCCGCAGATTCCTGGAGTCTTCACTTACTTTCGGACACTGTTTTATTTCTTACAAAACAAATATACAGTTCTTTCAGCCCAGTATCTGTAGCATTCTTAGTAGTTCGTGAATTGTGACACCAGACCCTTGGTAGTTATGAAATTAGCATTAGTTGATGGCTCGTCTGTTACTTTAAATATTAATCTTGATTGCATTTTTGGAGATATATTATATTTTGTGTTTATTTGGATTTGTTCGTTAGAGTGGAAGTAAAGTTATAAACAAAATGATTGTATAATTTTCTAACATTGGCTTGCCTAGCAAGTGTAGTGTTAGGCGTCATCACGATACCTGGGGTTGGAAATTTGGGTCGTGACAAGTTGGTATCAGAGCTCTAGGTTGCTTAGGTCTCACAATTCACGAACAAGCTTAATAGAGTCTGATGGAACGGTACAGAGACGTCTGTACTTATCTCTCAGAGGCTATCAATTTAGAAACACACTCTATTTTTTGTTCTCTTCTACTCTATCGTGCGGACCTTTTTATCTATAACATTGACTGAATCCTTCTACTTTCTCGTAAATAGCGGGAATGCGTGCTTTGCTCCCGCAGACCGACATATCAGGTTCTCCCGCAGCACTAGGTCCTTAACCACAGATGATGTAAGAAACTTCCAATAAATAACCCCACTCATGACACGCGAAAAGTCAAGTGGAAAACAATACTCAAGGCCTAATTGGAATCAGTGAACCTCAAAAGGGAACCACATATAAGATGAGAAACTATTTTGTGAATATAAGAGCAAGCATTTATACGAGATATTGTGTGATAATAGTCCCTGCTTCAACCACTTAATTTCTTTCAAAAGAAGCTACAAGTTAGCACAGAAGTAAATCATGTTGGCACCAAACAAGGCACAAAGTCAGCCTATGGGCACAACCTCAATTCAAACCATTCATTCCTTCTAAACTAACAAAATTATACCTACGCTACATGACTAATTCTCTAAAAGAAAGCCACAGAGCTATTTATCCTCGAGGAGGGATAGAACAAAGAGAAAAGATCAACTGGTGATCAAGGATATCACAACTCAAAATAAAACATACCCTGCATAATTTCAACATAACCACCCACACGACAACCAGACAGTGTCACATAATAGAAATGTACTAAATAACATGATAAAATATAATACCAATCCACCTAAAAGATAAAACACAAACTAAGTTGTCACCGGAAAATAAGAACCAAATCCCAACACCAAAACTACAAAAAAGTAAAGAAATAGTAACATCCCAACTCACAATTATTCAAAGAGGCCACCTCAACCTGAAATCTAACAAGTAAAGTGAATGATGAATGGTGCCCCCCCCTGAATACTGCATCATGTACTCCCCTCGCTGTCAGAATCTGTCACCCTCCCCTCTCTCTTCTCCTCGGACCAAGGAGCTGGAATATCATCCTCTTCCTCCAGCTCAGGTGATGGCAATGGCTCCTGAGGCTTCAACACCTTGAAAAGCCCCTTCACACCCTTCCACATGCGAATGAAGAACTTATCTCTCTTCTTCTCCCTTTTCTTCATCCGGACGTGTGCACCTACCAGCTTGGCATGAGAAGTACTCCAACCACCATGTGCCGTGGCCAAATCTGCGTACGCCTTCTCTAGCTGCTTCGAATGAGCCCCCTGTTTCTTCTGATCCTCAAGGTATTTCTTGAAGTCTTTCTGTGAAATATATGCAGAGGGCCCCTCAGATGTTTCCCCCGGTCCCTGTGGAAGTCGAGATACCAGCTCGCGAACCTGCCTCATCTCCTCAGAAAGTGCAGCAAATGGGCCACCGATGGAGGGAGAAGGCTGACTAACCTGCTCAGCCTGAGGAGGCAATCTCACTTTTCTCTTCTTGCTTTTTACAGCTCTACCCTCTCCTCTCTTCTTCAAGGGGTGGATAGTCTTACCCGGCTCTACCCAGTTGTCCCCCGGATCCTCCTCCACCCCAGCCACCTGGCAAAATTCAGTAATAAGAGATGGGAAAATAATGACGTACCACCCAGGCGAAGTTACTCCTTTAACTCACTGACGACAATGTCGCCAACGTTGAGTGGAATGCCGTCAAGAATAAAAGCTACCATCAGTGCTCTCAGTATGGGCACATTGTATTGGTAAAAAAAAATAACTTTACACGTAGGCAAAATCTGGATGACTCAGCCAACTATGTGGACCAAAGAAAATAATACATGTGGAGGTAAAGATACACGGAGGCAAGGGATAAAAGAGATACAGTCAACATATTTTTTAATATAACAACCACGAGAAGATTATCGAGGAAGAAGAGACACGGTTGAATGAATCTAGACAAAGCAACAGGCAGGTACGAGATTAACTCAACAGGCACGGAATTGATTCATCAACCACGAGTGTATCAGCCACGGGAAACCTAATGAAGAAGAAGACATGCGGTCATAGAGCACCTAAACGAAGCCACAAATAAGATTCGAGAATCAACAGTTAATGACTCACACGTTACGTAATTCCTAAAATAACAGTTATGATTCACCTTTGTAACGCCTCATTAATGCAATAATTAGTCATTAATGAGCAATCATTACAGGAATCAAAACGTTGTTCTAGGAAAATCCCTCTATAAAAGGGAAGAAATGTAACAAACAAGATCATCTGAATTCTCGAATACAAACTACTTTACTTCTTGCACTCTATAATGCTATCAATTTACTGTTTCTTTATTCATTATCGAGTTTATCTTAAAATAGCTTTGGTCAAGGAATCTTATTCTTTGGTTAAACACACATTCCAGATGTTGGACGCTGGAGAGACACGACTGCACACAATAGCTAGCCATATCTTGTCTTCAGCCGTGAACTCTTGGGAGGTGATTGATTTCTTATCCAATGCCCAAGGGAAGCTCACACCCGGGCATAGCTTGGAAGCCAACCAATCCCCCGAAAGCTTATCTTTCTCACGGAACGGATCCATGTCGTGGTCAGGGAGGTGGTAGATGCTATTCACAGCTACTGCCCCAAAATGTACCATCTTTCATTGAATCCTCATCATCGGCTTTTTCATGTTTATGGCAGGGAGATTCACATAGAACTCCCTCACCCACTGCTCATTTGCCCTGCAAGGCGGAGGGGCGAAACAAATCCATCCCATAGCAACAAGCTTCCGGTAGAACTAAGGCAGACGTTGCACAACATTATCCATCACTATTACACTCTCCGGGAGAAACTTCTCTATGATTAGCTCATTTTAATACCGTTCCTGACACCCTCGTGATAAGAATCTGTGTTGGTCGTAGTTGTCCTCAAGTTCCACGGGACTTCCGGGAAAGGATTCCGTGTAGTCGGAACTCATTCTCAATACGTGGGCCTGCAAAACAAATCATTGAAATGAAAATAGAGTATAGCCATGAAATATGTTGCAAAATGAATGTTGATATCAAAGGAGTGATTGGACAGTTGAAACCATACTTAGAAAAACTTTCAAAATTTTCAAAATATGCAAATGCTCGCTCTCTGATGTCGCATTTGCGACATTTTCTTTGCAAATGCGATGTTCTTAGTTCCCTTTCAGAAGTCACATTTGCGACCTTTTCTTCGCAAAAGTGAAACACCCCTTGATCGCATTTGCGAGTGGTCTTTCGCAATTGTGAAGTTCCCTGAAACAATTAAAGTTCGCAAATGCGGACTCTCTCTTCGAAAATGCAAACCCGTCGTCCCCAGCCCTAGAACAGTTCCTAATTTGGAAGTTTCTTCCATGAAAGCACTTCTAAACACCTCCACAACACCCCAAACAATATCTAGACACTAAATCATGCAATAAACATCAAATACAACCACAAAAATGTAATGAAATTCTAAAATCTAGACCCAAAATGTTAACCCTGCTTCTAAACATAAATGGCACTCAAATTTCTATCAAATTCCTCACACATGGTTGGACTAACACTCTCAACCAACCTCACCCAGAAAATGACACCATGAAATTTGAGTTTTCTAATGTTTGTGCACAGAAAAATAAGAACACACTTCAAGCCCTAGGTTTTGGGAAAATAATTAAAAAAGAAGAAGAAGAGGAAGAAGAAAATGCAAGGATTTAGCAATTTTACCTAATATTTGCACTTGAAAGTGAGAAATTGAGGGTTAGGAG
The DNA here is from genome assembly GCA_005239495.1 of Nicotiana undulata. Lineage (NCBI taxonomy): Eukaryota > Viridiplantae > Streptophyta > Magnoliopsida > Solanales > Solanaceae > Nicotiana > Nicotiana undulata. Next base: position 76,572 of record ML273964.1, on the reverse strand, counting down.
GTTGGGAAGAACTAAATCATCTTGTTCCTTGAGTCCCAAACTAGTTTTTACAGTTTTTCTACAAATGAACCGTCAACACCCCTTAAAGACCCTCAGGTATCGCAATCGCGATACCCAATTTGCAAATACGAACCTCAACAGGAAACTGCACAGCTCGCAAATGCGAACTCCATTTCAAAAAAAAATGTTTTCTTTAAATAAGAGAAAAACAATAATTATAATAAAATATTTTATAATAATAATAATAATAATAATAATAATAATAATAATAAGGATAATGATAACAATAATGTTAGAATTTTAAGGAAATAATGATAAAATAATCCTGATACTAAACAATTCTAATTGTTAGAACGACTAATCAATGAGAGAAAATGGATTGCTATCACCTAGCACCACATTTAACGACATGGCACGACTTGAATTAATTTTTACCAATTGTCTCGCCGCTTGGAAAATAGATGTTGGTCACCTAAAATTGGAAATCAAGCTTGTGACCACGAACAATGGGAAGGATATGCTGATGATCAAGTAGAACTTTAATTTCTCTACTTTGCACTTCTCGGTTTTATGGGAGAAATGTCAATTTCCCCATTATTCCTTTCAAATAGTAAATGGTGTAACTTTTGTTCCTCCTCCTCGTAATCTCTTTTGAATCGTGTAGTTCAATTTACATATCACCTCACAGGTCTGATGTTGAGAAATTCTTGGAGTGTGACGTCATAATCTTTCAATAACTCCAACCATCCCCTCTGTCCATGATTGAGATTCTTTTGCTTAAATAAGTACCGAAGACTGCAAAGGTCTGTGAAAACCTCACCCGGCATACCATAATGATAGTGCCTAGAATTCTTTAATGCATGAACAATTACTGTCAAATCTTCGAAATTCAATTCTTCCCGAAATTTTGGTATCCTTTATATTCCACGAACCAGAATCAAGTTCAACCATAATTTTAATTTCACTGGCTGACTCTAAGTCCTCATTTTCTTGGTATCACAAATACTCGTGGAGCCGAATGATGGAAGTTCCCTTCTTGAATTCCTCAAAGCAAAACTCACTTTTCCATTGAAATAGACTCTTCTTGACCATCATTCACATTTACAAATGATGGATATCATGAGCCTCAATCGACGATTTCGAAGCGATCATCTAATATCCTCCAACGGGTAAAAAGCATTCCCTCTTCATTAGTGTTTTCAAAAAAAGAAATATATATATATATATATATAAAGGAATTTTTCTTCAATGTGGGTGCAGTAGAGAGATCAGCCATTGAGACAACTACTTGGGAGCCCGAGATGAATAGGCGGAGTAGTTAACTCCAAAAAGAAAAAAATTTAATTACCAAACCAAGTATTTTTCTATGTCCATTCGAGGACGAACGTTTGTATAAGAGGGGGAGATTGTGATGACCCAAAAGGGTCATCTTATTAATTAAGACTCCATTCCAGGCTCCAAGGCCTTCAAAAGACTAATTTTAACTATCTCAAATTTTGCGTGCGCAGTCCGGGCGTGAAACCAGAAAGTTTATGTGAAAATGCGAGAACTAGAAATTTCTAGAGTTACAACTTGGTTTTAGTTGACTTTGGTCAAACTTTGAGTAAACGGACCCGAATCTATGTTTCAACAATCACGGGAGGTCCGCATTAAAATATGGGACTTGGGTGTATGCTCGAAATTGAATCTCGAGGTCCCTAGCCTTAGAAAAACGAGTTCTTGAAGAAAATTGTTGTGCTGGTTAATTCAAGATAATAAAGAAATGAAATAATGTGTAAAATTTATGATATCGGGCACGCATGTTGGTTCCGGAGCTCGGAACAAGTTTGTTATGTTATGTAAGACCTATTTGTGAAATTTTATGAGAATCGGAGTTGATTTGATGTAATTCGAACATCCGGAGAAGTTAGAAATTTGAGTGTTCTTGAGAAAATCTTGAGTTTGAGGCTAAATCTATGGATTTTGATGTTAGTTTGATGATTTTATTTCACGAACAAGTCCATATGATGTTTTTAGATGTGTGTTCATGTATGGGTTGAAGCCCCGAGGGCTTGGGTGAGTTTCTGATAGGTTTATGCTAGGTTCCGCTTGTTTTTATGCTTCGTCGTCACTTCTTCAAGCATAAAATGACACCACACTAAGAAAATAAACTCAAAATGTAGTTTTTATTGAACCATTAGATCCGTATCAAAATTTCGGAGCCATAGGAAAAAGAATTCATCGAATTTGGACATCGTGAAGAAGTTATGCCCATTTTAGTGTCAGAAAAATATTGCTGGTGCCGGATGTCGCAAATGCGAACCCTGGGTTGCAAATGCGAAATCCGCAGCCTATTAAAGGAGCTTTTTGACGGAATTTTCACCCATTCTTTAATTCTCTCAAACCCTAAACCTCCATAGGTAATTTTTCAAAGACCCCAACTTCTCCAAATCATTGGTAAGTGATCTCTAACTAATTTCTTTCAATTCCTAACAACTTTTAACAAGATTTCAACTACAAATCTAGAGTTTTCATGCTAAAATTTGTGATTTTGGGTAGAACTTAGGAATTTCAATTTTTGGGTAATTGGACCTCGAATTGAGGCCGGATTCCAATACCAATTGTATATCCGTGCTCGGGGGAGAATGGGTAAACGAGTTTTGGTACGAACCTCGAGTTTAGACCAAGTGGGTCCGCGGTCGATTTTTGAAATTGAATAGGAAAACTTAGGAAAACCATTGTTTTTCAATAAAGATGATTCCTTTAGTCTATGATTGATAACATTGAACCAAGTGTGATTAGATTTGAGTGGATTAGAAGCAAATTCTAAAGGAAAGGCAGTGCAAGAACAGTGAACTGCTTGTGAGATCGAGGTAAGTGTTTGGTCTAACTTTGGCTTGAGGGAATAGGAGCCCCACTTTCTTGCTATGTGAAACGCATGGGTGTGGTGTATAGGTGAGGTGACGAGTATCTATGCACCACCCACTTTGTCTGTTAAGCATGATCCCTTCCCCGTCCCCAACTTAATTGATTTTTGTCCAAATTATTCTATGACTATCTAGCGTTGTTGTCTTGTTGGTTTTATTGTTGATAATATTGATAAAGTGATGAGGAATACAGTTTAACTATCTTATGAGTGTTGAGGTTTACGTGATTGTGTGGTTTCAATTGATTTTTGCCAATTGTTGTGACGAGTGTATAAAGAGTATTGGTTGTTTATTGGGTTCCCTTGTGGGACAATTGATTGAGCAGTTTGGTGTTGTTTTACAAAGTTTATATATATATATATATATATATATATATATTCACATTGATGTTCCTGTGATATATTGTTGGAAGAGAGATGTTGTGAAAGGTTTGGCCTTTGTTGTGAAAGCATTATTGTAACGGCCCGACCGGTCGTTATGAGCTCTAGCGCGTCCTTCAGCAGTTGGAAGTCATGAACAACTTCATTTCGGGTATTATGACTTGTGTGTATCGTCAGAGTTGAAATTCAGGAGGTTCGGAGTTAAATTGAAAGGAAAATTCTCATTCCAGAAGCCTTAAGTTGAAGAAATTGAGTAAGACTAGAATTTTGAATAAACGACCTCGGAATGTGGATCTGAAGGTTCCAACAAGTTCGTATGATGATTTCGGACTTGGGCGTATGTCCGCAACGGGTTTTGGATAACCCGTTAGCGTTTCAGCGTGTATTCAGAGGCTCATATCTCACAATTTATAAGGAATTTTGAGATGGTAAAATGAAAGTTGTATCCCTTTGTGTCTAGTTTCTAGAAAAGTAAACCATTCATGATTTGGATTTGTGTACAAAGAGATATGGCTGTTACACTACAGGGTGTCCGGAAAGATGAAGAAGAAATTTGTGTTGCACATGGGCTGACTTTGCCAGATTATATCTTGAAATCTATAAGGAATTGGGAGATGACCAACACATGGAAGTTGTAGATCATTGAGTCTAGTTTTCAGAACATTTAACCATTTGTCATTTGGAGTTGTGTGCAAACAGTTATGACTATTCTACTGGAGGTTGTCTGGGCAGGCTGGGCAATTGTTCTCCGCGATCGCGAAGCTCTTTCCGCGATCGCGAAGAGCAAATTATGGGCTGGAAAATTGTTCTCTGCGATCGCGATGAGTAAATACCTGGGCAGAATGATATTTTAGCGGGTTCAGCTCATTTTTCTTCATTTCTTCACTTGGTTGGGGCGATTTTGGAGGATTTCAAAGGGTGATTTTCATCAAGCATCAAGAGGTAAGTGGTTCCTTCTCATTTCCAAGTTAATTCAAGGTTTATACATGAGATTAAACATGAAAAATTGTGGGAAAATTGGGATTTTTGGAAGAAAACCTAGAATTGATAAAATTTGATTTTAGCCATGAATTTGAGCATGAAAATTGTATATTTGAGTTAGTAAAGTTATGGGTAGAATTTATCTTCGAGAAATTTTGGAATCCGGGCACGTGAGCCCGAGGGCATTTTGGTCAATTTCTTGAGCAAAGTTGGGAAATTATATAATCTGATTTTTAGCAAATATTAGAGTATACTTTCATTGAATTATCGTTATTTGGATAGTTTGGGGGCGTTGCAAATCCATTGGAGTCGTCGTTGAGGCTTGGAAGCCGGGTATGGATCTTCGGAGCGAGGTGAGTCTCCCTTCTAACCTTGTAAGAGGGAATTGTCCCCATAGGAGTTCTAGGTGCTGTGTGTAATTGTTTGTGGGGGCTACGTACGCACCAAGTGACGAGAGTCCGTGCGTAGAGGCTATTATTGCTATGTCCGGGTAGTTAGGCCCCACATCATGCTCTGTTTTCTACTCGTAATGAACTATATGTTATGAGCCCTGATTATATGTGTAGTTTTTGTTCATCTGACATTTATGGAATTTAAATAATAGAAAAGAAATTATTTTACGAAAAGCAATATATAAAAAAAATTGTGCCATGTCGTGAGATTTTAGGGCCACAACACGCCTTATACTCTTTCTTGGAAATGACATATATGCTATGAACTCATGATTTTGCGTGATATTGCTTTTCTCTGAGATTTTATGGAAATTGTTGAATTGAAAGGAATTGGTCATGGAAAGGAAGTTTTATATGTTATTGTGTGTGCATGTGATCGCTTCGTAATTTATATCCCGCGAGTGATATGTAATTTCCTTCACTCTTATGGGAGCGGTTCGTATGCCACGACGGATTTATAGTGCACTCTTGGTATGGGCCGGTCGATCCCCGGCAGTGCACTGGGATTAAATTAAGAATACAGTTTTGGTACGGGCCTGTCGATCCCTGGCAGTGCATGGACGAAGTTACACTATGATATGATATGATTACATTGATAGACGCACTCTTGGTACGGGCCGGTCGATCCCCGCCAGTGCGTAGGCAGGATTATTTTTAAGCATGCACTCTTGGTACGGGCCAGTCGATCCCCGGCAGTGCATAGCTATTCTTCCTTATGACTTCGACCGGTTGTCTTACTCCTGTGTGCGCATGTCTGTTTGGTACCGTTTGCCTGATTTGTGATTTGACAGATGTTTGGGAAGAGGGACAAGTAATTTGTTATTGCTTTCAATATTTTTTGAAACTCTGTATTCTCTTTGCAACTGTGGTGCACTGTTTACATGTCTACTGCTTTCCTTATATCCTGTTTATACTATCACTATTGAACCTTAGTGAGTATCGAGTCGACCTCTCGTCACTACTTCTTCGAGATTAGACGGGATACTCACTAGGTACATATGTATATGTACTCATACTACATTTTCTGTGCATTTTGTTGCACATGTACCTTTATTGTACAGTGATTGATTTGGAGACTTACACGGGCTGCATTCATCCAGAGGTGTTCCACAGCTGCCGGAGTCTCCCTTCTGTGTACTTAAATTTATATTTATTTCCTTTGTCCAATTTGTTTTTTCGGACAAGCGTTGTATAATTGTATAAATTCTTAGAAATTGCTCATGGACTTGTGTCACCGGGTTCTGGGGATGTCTTGGTATCTTTTTTTTTGTATTACGTTGGTTTCTTGCCGTATTTAAATGACGAAATTTATTTATTTAATAATGAAAATGCAAGAAGAGGCTTCGATTCTAAAATGTTAAACAGGTAAGTGTTCCAACTGATTAAGGGGTCGGCTTGCCTGACAGTGGTGTCCGGCGCCATCGCAACCCATTGGTTTTGGGTCGTGACAACGTGGTATCAGAGCTCTAGGTTCCCCTAGGTTTCACGAGTCATGATCAAGTCTAGTAGAGTCTTGCGGATCGGTACAGAGACGTCTGTACTTATCTTCGAGAGGCTGTAGGGCTGTTAGGAGTACTTCCCTTCTTGATATCTTATCGTGCGATTTGATTCCTCTCAGGCTTATGCCTATGTTTCTTCCTACTCACTCCTATACGTCGCGAAGCGCTTCCTATAATCGAGAGTTTGAGGAATTGTACTGGGGCTTCAGATGCGGTGCGTGATGTTCTTCATGCATAGTCGAATAGACTATTGTTATCGCCCTGCAGAAGAATATGATGTTATTTCAGCTCAGTAGCTGTGTTTTTGAGAGCCTTGAGGCTATGCTAGGATAGTGATGATGTTTCGATTAGTTATCGCGCGATGTTGATATGGCGGTAGAATTCTTGCCCATGTGTTAGGGGTGATGGATGGATTGAAGGGAGGTCTTCTCATAGTATGGTTTCGAGATTTCGGTATTTTTAGTTCCGGTAGAGGAAAGGCATTTGGATTATGAATGGTCCGGTTTGGGTTGATAAAGTAGTAAGCTTGGTGCTATCGAGCAAGGTGGAGTATTCACCTGTGTTATGGTATCGTCGTTTGATCGAATATGATATGTTAAATTCGTCGGTGTTATATCTCTTGGGTCACATGGGGTTAGAATTGTGAAGCGGTGTTGAAGAAGCGGTTGTCATAGATCGTGGTGTGTAGTGGTTCAGAATTAAAGAGTTACCTCTAATGAAGGCAGCTCAAGAAAGATAATCTTCGGAGAGTTTGAAGTTGTGGTGATCTGCTGGCTCGAGGAGCTACAAAGAAGGATGTTGAATTAAGGACGCAATTGAGAAGCACGCGATGAAGGAAGATATGTGAAAAGTGATAGGTGGTGGTTCCATTTCAAAATGGCCAGGCGTAAGGAAAAGAAGTCGGGTAGTGCTTAAAGGAATGAGGTTAACCAAAGTGGGGGAGTCCCACCACCTGCAGTTGGGTTGTGGGGTTATGTCCTCATGGAGTTGCGGATTGTCGACATATTGGCAAGTTTTTACAGCTAAGGGAAAGGAGTATAGCGGTAATTGAGCATGGCATTCGATAAATGTGTGCGAAGTTTGTCCTATTGGACCAGGGTTAGGCTTTGGAAGACTAAGAATTCGTGCTTAAGGCATAGGCAAGTTGTAAGGGTAGCGACTCAGTCACGTGCTTCGTTGAAAGGGTGTTCATGTGCTAGGAGAGCCTTGGAGTTGATTGTATTCGGGGCCAGTCAGAGTGGGTGACTCTCAGTAGTGGTCCTAATGAATTCGAAAGTCAGAGAATGCGGTGTTTAAGGGTTTCAGGCAACAATATAATTAAGAATCGAGCTTCTGCAGTATAATCTCTAAGAGGAAGGAAGATGGTTGGAGAGTTCTATGTTATTTCAGCATGCTGGTTAGTATCGGAGGAGTGAGAGAAATAGACTCCAGGTTGTAGAAAAATTATCAGGAGGTTGTGAGACGAGTTGTGGGATTTAGGCAGCATGGTCTCGTGAATCAAGGTCACTCGGGATGAGTGAGGGTTGAGATGCTATGAGTTGAAGGAAGTTACTATTATCTTCGAGTCAATTAAAGATGATTAAAAGAAGAAAGATTGGTTAGCGATGGGTGAAATGGCACAAGTACGACAGTGATCTGTTTATTCGGCATGATTGAGTATGTGTATGGTTTGTACAGATGTGTGCGGGGCTTGTCGGCCGCCGTAATAGATTTCAGTTGGAAGCATTCAAGTGCTATGGCCTGTCAGGTGTAGGCGGGTCCCTAAAGGGTTATGGTGGTTCAGACCACTACTTAAGGATTTGCATGTATTGTGATTTTGAGAGCTCACTTGTGTGTTGTTATGGTTCTCATGAATTGAAGTAAGTAAAAGGTTTCTACATGTGATGAAGTGTTCACCATGTTAGTGGTTCGGGAGTTATGATGGAACTTCCTATGCTATTCCATATTGGCATGTTATGTGCAATAAGCGGTATGTAACTGGAAGTAAGAATCAAGATTGCGGTTTGGTGTTAACAAGGATGTCATGAGCTCAGGGGAGCAAGAACAAGGGATTTGAATGTCTAGAATAAGCTGATGTTGTCTTCAGTGTCACCTGAGATCGGTGTTTGGTGAAAGAGACTTGGTATCCTAATTACGGATCCTTGAATTATTTTACAGCCTTAGAATGGTCGGTGGTATGGATGTGCAAACTTGTTGCCTTGTGTGGAAAGTCATGGGAGTGAGACCACGAGAAGATTGTGTAAGCGTGACTTGTAGTCACCTCATTGATTGCAGATTTAGACTAAGTGAAGTATAATATTGCTTATTTGAGAATGTATGCCTTAAGGGCAATCGATCCAGTTAGTTGCGAATTTTGGGGTGTTTATCCCGGCTATGATGGTTGTTCGTATGTGTTATAAGAAAAGAAGTGGGTTGTTATGGACCCAGGTAAGTCTACCAGCCTAGTTCCGTGCGGACAGAAATCGGCTTGAAATGAATGAATGGATTTAAACAAGATTATGGGCTTCATGCGAGTCAAATTGTTCATTTCGGTGTGGCGCTCCTCAAGGATGGGGTGTTAGAATATCAGGTGTTGTTCCGCCTTAGTCAAATCCATGTGATATTGTGATTGTGTCGTGCGAGTTGTGAGACGGCTTGATAATTTATTATGTGTTGAGATTCTGCGTAATGACGAGGTTATGTGAGCAGGATGGCACCTGAGATTCAGAATATATATCGCACCCCAGTTGTTCTTGAGTTTGTAGCCTATGACTCTATCAGTCTCCCCAAAATGGTGTTATGCACTTTGCGTGCTGGTGACCGATATTTAGTATCTTGTAAATTATGAGCAATTCGGCTCTGTATATATTTCCTTATGTAAATCTTATGATGGGATCGGGTGGCACGCCGCCACGGGTATGTTATTTGGATCGGGTTGCGCGCCGCAACAATATGATGTGGAGCAAGACTCCTATAATTATTTTCTTGTGTGTTACTTCCTATTTTCTGAGAAAAGTTCATATTTATAGCGTGAGTCGAGTAGTCCCTTCCTGATGTTATTGTCCTTATGTGTCGTGTTCGAATTATGGCCTATTGGCGCGTGGCGGCATCATGTGTGAAGCTTCTGGCCGTGTTTGGGGTGATCGGTTATCTGAGAGGTTCATACTGGGTAAGACGAGATTTGTAAATGTGGAATCGGCGTGATAAGATTATGCAAGTATATTACAAGGCAATTGCCATTATTGGTTTGCAATGAGATGATGATCTAAGCTTAGAGAAAAGATTCCAACGTGTGGTTAACTGTGCAGATGGTTATGAATTTTCGACACATCTTCGCCGTGGTAGTGGTATCGCCAGCATTACAACATGATGTTTGTATATACCTTATAAAGTGCATTGAGAGCATCATATTCGTAGAATCTTGGCTATTAAGGTTCAGGGAGCGTCATTTGGGTCAGAAGATGGACTATGCAGTGTATGGTGTCAATTCAGCTAAGGTACGCAATTGTGTCCTGGTACCTTGTGTGGTAGTTAATGCGATGTTCATATATTAGGAGTAGGCCTGACAGAGAATTCTCAGTGTTAGAATTGAGTTCGGGATTTGTGGTATGAATAAAAGAGGTTATCCTCAGATTTTTATCAAGCTCATATGGTCAACTGGGTTGTGGAAACACGAGCTGGTGTACGAGGTGTTGGGCACTAATTTCAGGTGTATCGAGAGAAGTTCTTGGCACGTTCGAGGATGAACGTCTGTTTAAGTTGGGGAGAATGTAAGGACCCGACCGGTCGTTATGAGCTCTAGTGCGTCGTTCAGCAGTTGGAAATCATGAACAACTTCATTTCAGGTATTATGACTTGTGTGTATGGTTAGAGTTAAAATTCAGGAGGTTTGGAGTTAAATTGAAAGGAAAATTCTCATTTTAGAAGCCTTAAGTTGATGAAATTGAGTAAGACTGGAATTTTGAGTAAACGACCTCGGAATGTGGATCTGAAGGTTCCAACAGGTTCGTATGATGATTTCGGACTTGGGCGTATGTTCGGAACGGGTTTTGGATAACCTGTGAGCGTTTCAGCGTGTATTGTGGAAGTTAGTATTTTAGAAGAATTTCATAAATTTGGGTTGCAAGGCATTTTAGTGTTATAGATGTCCGTTTGGAATTCCGAGTTTGGGAATAGCTTCGTATGGTGATTCTAGAGTTGGGAGCGCGATCGAAAGTGAATTCGGATGTCCGTAGGTCATTTTGAAGTCAATTGGCTAAAGATAGAAATTTGAAGGTTTTTGAGAAAATCCGACCGGAAGTGGAAATTTTGATATCGGGGTCGGAATGCAATTCCGAAAGTTGGAGCTGGTCCGTAATGTCGAATGTGACTTGTGTGCAAAATTTGGGGTCAATCGGACGTGATTTGATAGGTTTCGGCATCGGATGTGAAAGTTAGAAATTTCAAAGTTCATAAAGTTGAATTCTTGCGCGATTCGTGTTTTCGGCGTTGTTTGATGTGATTTGAGGCCTCGACTAAGTCCGTGATCTGTTTCCAGACTTGTTGGCACATTCGGACGAGGTCCCGAGGGGCTCGTGTGAGTTTCGGGGTGGTTTCAGACCATTTCTAGGCCATTTATAACTGCGGGTTTTTGGCTACAGCAGTGTTCTACGCGATCGCAAGGAATTGGTCGCGATTGCGGTAGTAAAATGTGAGAAACGGGCCAGTGAATCGCGATCGCGGAAAGCCTTTCGCGATCGCGTAGAGTAAATGTCCTGCTGCACTAACTCCACTTCGGAGGCTCATATCTCACAATCTATAAGGAAGTTTGAGATGGTAAAATGAAAGTTGTAGCCCTTTGTGTCTAGTTTCTATAAAAGTAAACCATTCATGATTTGGATTTGTGTACAAAGAGATATGGTTGTTACACTACAGGGTGTCCGGGAAGATGAAGAAGAAAGTTGTGTTGCACATGGGCTGACTTTTCCAGATTATATCTAGAAATATATAAGGAATTGGGAGATGACCAACACATAGAAGTTGTAGATCTTTGAGTGTAGTTTTCATAACATTTAACCATTTGTCATTTGGAGTTGTGTGCAAAATGTTATGACTATTCTACTGGAGGCTGTCCGGGAAGGCTGGGCAATTGTTCTCGGCGATCGCGAAGCTCTTTCTGCGATCGCGAAGAGCAAATTATGGGCTGGAAAATTGTTCTCCGCGATCGCGATGAGTAAATACCTAGGCAGAATGATATTTTAGCGGGTTTAGCTCATTTTTCTTCATTTCTTCACTTGGTTGGCGCGATTTTGGAGGATTTCAAAGGGTGATTTTCATCACGCATCAAGAGGTAAGTGGTTCCTTCTCATTTCCAAGTTAATTCAAGGTTTATACATGAGATTAAACATGAAACACTGTGGGAAAATTGGGATTTTTGGAAGAAAATCTAGAATTGATAAAATTTGATTTTAGCCATGAATTTGAGCATGAAAATTGTAACAAATTGTATATTTGAGTTAGTAAAGTTATGGGTAGAATTTATCTTCGAGAAATTTCGGAATCCGGGCACGTGGGCCCGAGGGCATTTTGGTCAATTCCTTGAGCGGAGTTGGGAAATTATATAATCTGAATTTTTAGCAAATATTAGAGTATACTTTCATTGAATTATCGTTATTTGGATAGTTTGGGGGCGTTGCGCATCCATTGGAGTCGTCGTAGAGGCTTGGAAGCCGGGTATGGATCTTCGGAGCGAGGTGAGTCTCCCTTCTAACCTTGTAAGAGGGAATTGTCACCATAGGTGTTCTATGTGCTGTGTGTAATTGTTTGTGGGGGCTACGTACACACCAATTGACGAGAGTCCGTGCGTAGAAGCTATTATTGCTATGTCCGGGTAGTGAGGCCCCACATCATGCTCTGTTTTCTACTTGTAATGAACTATATGTTATGAGCCCTGATTATATGTGTAGTTTTTGTTCCTCTGACATTTATGGAATTTAATTAATAGAAAAGAAATTAATTTACGGAAAGCAATATATAAAAAAGAATTGTGCCATGTCGTGAGATTTTTGGGCCACAACATGCCTTATACTCTTTCTTGCAAATGACATATATGCTATGAACTCATGATTTTGCGTGATATTTCTTTTCTCTGAGATTTTATGGAAATTGTTGAATAGAAAGGAATTGGTCATGGAAAGTAAGTTTTATATGTTATAGTGTGTGCATGTGATCGCTTCGTAATTTACATCCCGCGATCGATACGTAATTTCCTTCACTCTTATGGGAGCGGGCCGTACGCCACGACGGATTTATAGTGCACTCTTGGTACGGGCCGGTCGATCCCCGGCAGTGCACCAGGATTTAATTAAGAATGCACTTTTGGTGCAGGCCGGTCGATCCCCGGCAGTGCATGGACGAAGTTACACTATGATATGGTATGATTACATTGATAGACGCACTCTTGGTACGGGCCGGTCGATCCCCGACAGTGCGTTGGCGGGATTATTGTTAAGTATGCACTCTTGGTACATGCCGGTCGATCCCCGGCAGTGCATAGCTATTCTTCCTCATGACTTCGACCGGTTGTCTTACTCCTGTGTGCGCTTGTCTGTTTGGTACCGTTTTCCTGATTTGTGATTTGACTAATGTTTTGGAAGAGGGACAGGTAAGTTGTTATTGCTTTCAATATTTATTTGGAAACTATGTATTCTCTTTGCAACTATGGTGCAGTGTTTACATGTCTACTTCTTTCCTTATATCCTGTTTATACTATCACTGTTGGACCTTAGTGAGTATCGAGTCGACCTCTCGTCACTACTTCTTCGAGATTAGACGGGATACTCACCGGGTACATATATGTATATGTACTCATACTACACTTTCTGTGCATTTTGTTGGACAGGTACCTTTATAGTACAGTGATTGATTTGGAGACTTATACAGGATGCATTCATCCAGAGGCGTTCCACAGCTGCCGGAGTCTCCCTTCTGTGTACTTACATTTTTATATTTATTGCCTTTGTCCAATTTGTTTTTCGGACAAGCATTGTATAATTGTATAAATTCTTAGAAATTGCTCATGGACTTGTGTCACCGGGTTCTGGGATGTCTTGGTATCTCTTTTTGTTTTGTATTAAGTTGGTTTCTTGCCGTATTTAAATTACGAAATTTATTTATTTAATGATGAAAATGCAAGAAGAGGCTTCAATTCTAAAATGTTAAATTGGAAAGTGTTCCAACTCATTAAGGGGTCAGCTTGCCTGACAGTGGTGTCCGGCGCCTTCACAACCCATAGGTTTTGGGACGTGACAATTATACTCTAATATAAGGTTGTGACGTATTGTGGAAACCGAAATGTTGTAAAAGGCTTGGCTTGAATTGTGAAATTTATGAATAAATTGATATGATATGTCTGGTGGGAGCGGGTTGCACGCCGAAACAAGGAGTGATAAGGGTGGACAGGTGGGATCGCGTTTCACGCCGCAACATGAGTAATAAGGGTGATATATTTAGGGAGGAGCAATAAGGGAGATCAGGTGGGAGCGGGTTGCACGCCGCAACAAGGAGCGATAAGGGAGGACATTTATATTTTTACTGATTTTCAAAGAAAATAAATATTTGAAAAGTTAAATGTGTATTTTTACTGTTTTGTTTTTAGAAAAACAAAGATTTGAAACTTTCTATTTTATATTACTATTTTTCATGTTTTGGCACTACTTTTATTCAAAGATAAAGTTTGAAAACTTGAAATTTTTTTAGAATTGGTTATAACTGAGGCCTGAAAGAGGCGGTTGTGTTATTTTATTATTGTTGCAGTATTTGAATTGACGTGTTTAGATTTCCTTGCTGTTTTATAATTATTGTCTCAATTATATTTTCTTGTTCGTGTAGAATTATTTTATTGTGTTATCGTATAGATATATATATTAATATCATAGATTTATTGTTAAAAGCCCTGCCTTAGTTACGGACTGAGTTCTGGTGGTTTATCATTGAGGAGATTTGGATTGGAAGATATACATATACATATATATATACATATATATATATATATACATATACATATATATATATATATATATATATATATATATAGCTGGAAGGCAATTATCGCCAGAAAAAGTTATGTCCGAAGGACTTCTATTTTGATAGTATATTTGAAGAGTATTTGTCTTGCAGAAAAATGATATTTGAAAGAGCAGTATTTGGGAAAGTATATTTGAACAAATGATATTTGGAAGAGCAGTATTTGGGAAAGTATATTTCAACATCACGTATTTTGAAGGAACTATGCTTTAAAGATTTCTCTTTATAAAGATATAAATATACATTCAAAGAAAGTATGTTTCAAAGAAGATTTCTTTATTCCGAAATGATTATATTTTCAAAACTTTCAATATAAACTCACGATTTAAGGGTTTTTCACTCGAAGTTTTGACCAGCTTAATTGAGTTTATTGGCTAAGGCCTGAGGTGAATAAATTGATGCAGTGCTGAGTTGTTAGTGCTCTATTTGGTTGTGATTCCCGACTTTTGGCTTGCAATTCCTTCTATTCTCTTTGCGTATTTCTATTATGTCGTCCGTTGATCTTAATTGCTGAATTTTTCTTCCGTATTATTCTATCGTACCATTATTTATATCGAAAAATATTTAGATAGATATTATGTTTTCGGTCGTTTTCACATTTATGTATTTTACTTATTAGACCAGTGGGGTCTTGACTATTCCTCGTCACTACTTCACCGAGGTTAGTCGCCCTTCTGTGCATTTTTGTTTCCATAGATCCAGGTATTGACCGTTAGTAGCTGCATGGATCATAGTTGATGAGGAGACTCAAGGTAAACCTGCTGCTGCGTTCGCAGGCCTTGGAGTCAACTTCCTAATTATTTCGGTTGTACTTGTTCATTTCTAGATAGTTGTATTTAGATTTTGTAGAAAGAATTCGTAGAGCTTATGACTTGTATTTACCGGGTTTTGGGAAATTGAAATTTTGTCAAGATTCCATATCGAGACTGTTGTATATTTTCTTTATTATGGTTGTTGTTCAGTGAAATGTTAGGCTTACCTAGTCCCTAAGACTAGGTGCCACCACGATACCCAACAGGGGAAATTTGGGTCGTGACAAGTTGGTATCAGAGCTCTAGGTTCATAGGTGCTATGAGTCATAAGCGAGTTTAGTAGAGTCTTGCGGATCGGTACGGAGACGTATGTACTTATCTTCGAGAGGCTACGGAACTATTAGGACAATTTCACTTCCTTCATTCCTATCGTGCGAGTTCATTGATCTTGAGGTTTGAAATCATCGTTCCATTCTCTCACCAATGGTGAGGACACGAGTTGCGGTTGCTGATGATGTTACCCCGAAGTAAAAGTCGCAAGGGTCAGAGACAGAGGCCGACAAGGAGCACGTGCCGCCGTTAAGATGCCTTCTAGAGAAGCCGTTGAGGAGTCGCCAATAGTTCTAGTTGGGAGACGCGTACTGGGGGTGCCTGTTGCTACCCCGGACTTCAGGAGGCCTGGGCATAGTTTGAGAATAATTGGTGCATTGACTCAGGCGGGATTGATTCTAGTTCACCGGCTATTACATGGATCAGATGAGGAGTTCAGACTCCCACCAACTACACTCCAGAGTAGCAATATCATATTGGTCNCAGGTGGGAGCGGGTTGCACGCCGCAACAAGGAGCGATAAGGGAGGACATTTATATTTTTACTGATTTTCAAAGAAAATAAATATTTGAAAAGTTAAATGTGTATTTTTACTGTTTTGTTTTTAGAAAAACAAAGATTTGAAACTTTCTATTTTATATTACTATTTTTCATGTTTTGGCACTACTTTTATTCAAAGATAAAGTTTGAAAACTTGAAATTTTTTTAGAATTGGTTATAACTGAGGCCTGAAAGAGGCGGTTGTGTTATTTTATTATTGTTGCAGTATTTGAATTGACGTGTTTAGATTTCCTTGCTGTTTTATAATTATTGTCTCAATTATATTTTCTTGTTCGTGTAGAATTATTTTATTGTGTTATCGTATAGATATATATATTAATATCATAGATTTATTGTTAAAAGCCCTGCCTTAGTTACGGACTGAGTTCTGGTGGTTNAGAGTATTTGTCTTGCAGAAAAATGATATTTGAAAGAGCAGTATTTGGGAAAGTATATTTGAACAAATGATATTTGGAAGAGCAGTATTTGGGAAAGTATATTTCAACATCACGTATTTTGAAGGAACTATGCTTTAAAGATTTCTCTTTATAAAGATATAAATATACATTCAAAGAAAGTATGTTTCAAAGAAGATTTCTTTATTCCGAAATGATTATATTTTCAAAACTTTCAATATAAACTCACGATTTAAGGGTTTTTCACTCGAAGTTTTGACCAGCTTAATTGAGTTTATTGGCTAAGGCCTGAGGTGAATAAATTGATGCAGTGCTGAGTTGTTAGTGCTCTATTTGGTTGTGATTCCCGACTTTTGGCTTGCAATTCCTTCTATTCTCTTTGCGTATTTCTATTATGTCGTCCGTTGATCTTAATTGCTGAATTTTTCTTCCGTATTATTCTATCGTACCATTATTTATATCGAAAAATATTTAGATAGATATTATGTTTTCGGTCGTTTTCACATTTATGTATTTTACTTATTAGACCAGTGGGGTCTTGACTATTCCTCGTCACTACTTCACCGAGGTTAGTCGCCCTTCTGTGCATTTTTGTTTCCATAGATCCAGGTATTGACCGTTAGTAGCTGCATGGATCATAGTTGATGAGGAGACTCAAGGTAAACCTGCTGCTGCGTTCGCAGGCCTTGGAGTCAACTTCCTAATTATTTCGGTTGTACTTGTTCATTTCTAGATAGTTGTATTTAGATTTTGTAGAAAGAATTCGTAGAGCTTATGACTTGTATTTACCGGGTTTTGGGAAATTGAAATTTTGTCAAGATTCCATATCGAGACTGTTGTATATTTTCTTTATTATGGTTGTTGTTCAGTGAAATGTTAGGCTTACCTAGTCCCTAAGACTAGGTGCCACCACGATACCCAACAGGGGAAATTTGGGTCGTGACAAGTTGGTATCAGAGCTCTAGGTTCATAGGTGCTATGAGTCATAAGCGAGTTTAGTAGAGTCTTGCGGATCGGTACGGAGACGTATGTACTTATCTTCGAGAGGCTACGGAACTATTAGGACAATTTCACTTCCTTCATTCCTATCGTGCGAGTTCATTGATCTTGAGGTTTGAAATCATCGTTCCATTCTCTCACCAATGGTGAGGACACGAGTTGCGGTTGCTGATGATGTTACCCCGAAGTAAAAGTCGCAAGGGTCAGAGACAGAGGCCGACAAGGAGCACGTGCCGCCGTTAAGATGCCTTCTAGAGAAGCCGTTGAGGAGTCGCCAATAGTTCTAGTTGGGAGACGCGTACTGGGGGTGCCTGTTGCTACCCCGGACTTCAGGAGGCCTGGGCATAGTTTGAGAATAATTGGTGCATTGACTCAGGCGGGATTGATTCTAGTTCACCGGCTATTACATGGATCAGATGAGGAGTTCAGACTCCCACCAACTACACTCCAGAGTAGCAATATCATATTGGTCAGGTTCCAGTTGTCATGGCAGCACGACGTGTGGTTTTAGTTCAGCCCGTGGTTAGGGAAGTAGCATCGGAGGAAGAATACCTTTGACTTGAGAGGTACAAGAAGTACCACCCTCCTATCTTTCAGTGGATTGGCGGTAGATGGTGCCCCGGGTTTCTTGGGGAAGTGTCACTATATTCTTCGCATTTTGGGTGTTGTGGAATTGAGCGGGATTGTTTTTCCACGTCTCAGGTTCAGAGTAGTGGGATGATCAGTGGTGGCGGCATATGAGTTGGGGTAACCAGGTCGAGTTAGCTTTGCTAGCATGAATTCAGTTTTTGGAAATGTTTTTGAGAGAGGTTGCACCTCAGTTCCTTCGGGATGCACGACGCGTGGAGTTTGAGCAGTTGCGTTAGGGCGCTATGTCACTATTGGAGCATGCCGTTAGATTCAGTGAGTTGGCCAGACATGCACTTCACTTGGTTGCTTCAGTTAGGAGATGAGTATGTGGAGTCATTGGGAGATTCAGACGAGATCAGAGAGAGAGTTTTGGGAGGCGCAGAGGCCTCGTAGACCGAAGTAATCTATTGTTCCTTACTATGGAACCAAGGTACGTCATGGTAGAGAATTTTGGGTCAACCAGTTCAGTTGCATTATCAGCTTCGCATAGTGGCTATTCAGGTACTCAGGTCTTAGAGGATCCGTATTGTGTGTTTTCCCCACAACCACGTCGGCAGAGAGATTGTCTCCAGTATGGAGGTGTTAGCCACAGGGTGATAGGTTGTTCCAAGATTCAGGCAGGTGTGTTATAACAGGGTATCCAGATGAGTAGAGGGCACCTAAGAGGGGGAGGCCCAGCCTGTTGATGTATTTCATATGATAGGCTGGAGACCGTTGGGTTAGATATTATCACCCAGGTATGTTTTGATGTGCTAAAGTGGGGTACCATTGTATGTCACCATAGTCCTGTTGGTCAGGACGTGTTTCCGTTATTCGTTATTTCATTTATGAGTGAGTTTCATGTTTTGCACTCTATTTTTGTGTTTGCTCATGTTGGGAGACTCTATGAGTAGTAGATGTGCCTACCGTTGTTTTTATTCATCCTTGCTAGTAGTGAAACTAGAGGTGAGTCCTTATTCTTCATTATGGTGAGCTTTATATGATTTTTTTCCTAAGTATTTTGTTTACGAGCTGTGATTTAATACTCCATTGAGATGTGAGTTCAGTTAGTGTTGTGACTTCTATCAGCTGAGATGAGTTAAGGGAGAAATTTCTATTGGTATGATATACTTTCGGTGTGAGACTTAGAGTCGAGGGTGAAGTCCTCGTGATATTTGTGATTTGATATATTTAGACCGGGTCGAGTACGGCGGTGGAAATTTTTATCAGGATGGAATTCTGGTGGTTTTCATATGCTTTGTTTCTTCCTTATTATATTGCTTTTGGCAAGTCAGTATTGATAGAGAGTTGTGCCTATGGGCTTTTGTTTGATAGATCCTTTATATGTTTCTACTTTCATATTCAGTCACTTCGCTATGTGTTTCCTTAGTTTAATTTGCGAGATGTGTGCCAGTGGTGTTAGTTGTGGCTTGGTGATTCGGGTGTTTAATAATGAAGTTTTCGTGTTCTTTGCATCATTATCAGTATTATGGGGTTTGGAACAGAGTTCTCCCATATGTGAGGCTAATTTCCAATGTTGAGTTGATTTCGGGCAGTTATTGTGATCAGAAGTGCTATTTGAGCCTATGTGTGATGAGCTATATTGTGTGGTCGTGCCCTATGGGTGTAGACCTGAGTTGATGCAGTTGGTTGAGGCTAATGCCGGATATGGATTTATAATCGGGTATTTTGAGAGATGAGTAGCAGGTGAGAAAGTAAGGTATGAGGCTTATTGGTGGTGATGTGAGGGCTACAATGCAGTTGTGATTGTTTCGTCAGGCGTAGGTGGGATTGGGTGACATGGGATCACCCGCAGGTATGTGTTAGAAGTGTACAATCAGTGATTGGATGAGTTCAAGGTAAATCTTAGCACGTTCGAGGACGAACGTTTGTTTTAAGAGGGTGAGAATTTAATGACCCAAACAGTCGCTTTGAGAATTTAAGCTCCGTTCGGTGGGGTAAGATCATAATTAGCCTCACACTTAGCATCTATTTCTTAAAAACTAGTATCAAAATAAATCACGTATTTTTAGAACCACAAAATCCAATTTAATTGTAATTACCATTCTCAAGGTAAACAACCGCCTTCTGAGTTACATAGATGATATCGAACTCACTCAGCATTATTTGCCACTTGGCCAACTTCCCGGTAGGCATAGGCTTCTGAAAGATGTACTTCAGAGGATCCATCCTCGATATAAGGTACGTGGTATAGGCATAGAAGTAGTGCCTCAATTTCTGAGCTATCCAGGTCAGAGCACATCAAGTGCGTTCCAGCAGAGAGTATCGTGCTTCATAAGGTGTGAACTTCTTACTCAAGTAATATGTGGCTTGCTCCTTTCTTCCTGTCTTAACATGTTGTCCCAAAACACAACTGAAAGCCTCATCTAACACTGCAAGGTAGAGTAGTAGTGGTCTACTAGGTTTTGGCTGGACTAAGACTGGTGGTGTGGACAGGTATTCCTGGATTTTGTTAAAATCCTCCTGACAATCCTCGGTCCAACTAGTTGTGGCATCCTTCTTCACCATTTTTAAAATCGGTTAACATATCACTATAGATTGTGCTATAAAGCGGCTGATGTAATTTAGGCATCCCAAGAAACTCATCACATCCTTCTTGTTCTTTGGTGATGGTAATTCTTGGATAGATTTAACCTTTGACGGATCCAGCTCTATTCCTCGGCGGCTGACGATGAATCCCAACAATTTTCCGGCAGGAACCCCGAATGCACATTTTGCGGGATTCAACTTTAGATTGTACTTCCGTAGCCGATCAAAGAACTTTCTCAAGTCTGCTATGTGATATGTGGCTCTCTTGTATTTGATGATGACATCGTCCACTTATACCTCTATTTCCTTATGTATCATATCATGGAAGATGGTCGTCATGGCCCTCATGTAGGTGGCCCCAGCATTCTTTAGATCGAACGACATCATTTTGTAGCAATACACTCCCCACGACATAATGAAAGCTGTTTTCTCTACGTCTTCTTCGTCCACCCAAATCTTATGATAACCCGTGAAGCAATTTATAAATGATTGGAGTTCATGCTTGGCGCAATTGTCGATCAAAATGTGTATATTTGGTAGTGGAAAATCATCTTTGGGACTTGCTTTGTTTAAATTCCGATAATCAACACACAACCTGACTTTCCCATCTTTCTTTGGAACCAGTACAATGTTAGCTAACCAGGTTGGGTGCTCAACTACCCTGAGGACATTGGCTTTAATCTGCTTGGTGACTTCCTTCTTGTTTTTACTCTCATGTCCTGTTTGAACTTTCTGAGTTTCTGCTTCACCGGCGGACACATTGGATCGGTAGGTAGCTTGTGAGCTACTATGGATGTGCTCAACCCTGTCAATCGTCGTATGACACTGCAAAAATATCCTCATATTCTTTCAGGAAACGAGTGTATTCTTCCTTCTCTGATGGTGACGAGTGGATGCTTATGCGAGTTTCTTTGATGATTTAGGAATCTCCCTAATTGACTATCTCAGTTTCGTCAAGGTTGGACTTGGGCTTGTTCTCAAAATTTTCAACTTCTCTGATAATTTCCTCAGGCATCGCATCTTCTTCTTCCATCTCTTCCGAGTCACTGTCCTTATGTTGTGTTGTCTCATTACATGTCACAGTCGTTGGTTCGTCAAGATAAGAAATAGTAATGTTGTAGAGAGAAATATATGAAAAAATAGTAATAATAAAACATCAAGCCATTAATAAATATTAAAATGTCAAACAAAGAGATTTTCAATAACTCAAACCATGTTTTTCGATATGAAATACTGAATATATTGTTTACAACAAAATGCTCAAGAAGAATTGTTTTAAAAAAATGATGCTAGCAGCCATGCTACCCCGGGATTAATCGGGCCCTTGATGGTGTAGCGATCCAGTTTTTGAGAAACGCTTCCCTCTCCATCGTCTGAATGGTAAGGCCTTCTTCTTCTTCCTCCTCCTCAACTATCACACTGTAATACATATCCTAATCTTCTAAGAACACATTCCTTAGCCCAGCCAAAGCTTTCAGATCCCCATATTTTATCGGCCTGATAAAAAGTCTGACTCAGATGCGACACTGGCTACTCAAGAGGGTAATAGGGACCACGCCATAGTGGCGACCAATTCTTATACTCGTGCCAAGTGTACTGATATCCAAGTCCAAAGGTTGTAGCATGACGTTTTGGCTGTATTGGTTTGGCGATACCCTGGAGATTCTTACCGAGCCCCTTACCAGGTTCATATCTTGCCCATGCCAGTATGATCTCTATTTTTCTACTCCGCCATTTATCTTTCTCGATCGCGTTAACACGCTCAATTCGATGGTAAGTTTCTCCACCCAACTTTCTTCTGTTATCTACTATCATTCACCTCCAAGGTCGTCCCAATAGCAGATTGTAGGAGGCGGATATGTCTAGCACCTGAAATTCGACATCGAACCAAGCAGAACCCATCTGCAAACATACATTGGTCTCCCCAATTGTGTCTCTTTGCGACACATCAAACTCCTTCACATCCATAGTTCCTGCTCGTATCATGAAAACCCTTGCCCAACCTTTTCAGAGTTGTCAGTGGACAGATGTTGAGGCTGGACCCTCTGTCTATCAAAACCCTAGAAATGAACTTATCCTCGCATTGCACTGTGATGTGCAGTGCCCTGTTATGGCTCAATCCTTTAGGTGGCAACTCGTCTTCGTGAAAGGTGATCTTATGGCTCTCCAGCATTTGCCCCACCCTGTTGGCCATTTCTCCGCTGGTGATATTGTTGGGTAAGTATGCTTCATTCAACACTTTCATCAGAGCATTCCTATGCGCCTCTGAATTCTGTAGCAGCGACATGATGGATATCTAGGAGGGAGTTTTGTTTAGATGATCAATAACAGAGTATTCTCTTGCCTGTACTTTCCTCCAAATATCATCTGGACCAGTTTCAATCATGGGTTGTTTGGCAGCGGCTTCCTTACTTGTTTCTTTCAAATTGTCAGGTGTGTAGATTCTTCCAGTTTTCGTCATCCCCTGTGTAGCACCGAACTCTTCCATTTTTTTCTTTCCCATTTCTCCTAGCTTCGGCAACATAATCCCAAGGTACGGTGTTGGATTTGAATAGCAATGTGGATGCCACCGTCACAGTGAAAGGTGTAGTTACTTCTAGCTCAAATGGAGTAGGTGTAGCTGCAGGTGTTGTCACTTCGATTTCAAACAGAGTCGGTGCGGCTATCTCAACTTTTACTGGGGGCTGTATCTGTACCACAATAGTTGTGAGTTTGACTGCAGGTTTCTAAGAGTCGTCACCTTCCCGGATAAGCCCAATTGACCCCTCAAGACCAATTCTTCATCAGTTTCTATCACATTTACTCCTTCACCCCTATGATTTGGGAGGGGATTGTTGCGGACATTGGGTGTGGCTTCCTTCGCCTGTATGACTTTGGTATCAATCAGCGTATGAATTTTGTCTTTAGAGTGAGACACTCATCAATATTATGACCTTTCATGCCGGAATGGTATGCACATGTCTTGTTTGGGTTGACCCATTGGGAGGAGTTTTCCATGGCCACAACAGGAATATGGGTGACATATCTGGCAGCCTTTAATCTTTCATATAGTTGGTCGAGGGGTTCAGTGAAAGGGTGTATTGTCTGGGTAGTCTGCGATCAAAATTGGGTCTGGGTTTTTGATAATTTGGACGACCTGGAGGTGAATGATAGTAGACTGGCTGGGTGTTATAAGTTTGGTAGGCGGTAGCGGGTTGGGGTTATTTGGGAAGTGAAGGTTGGTATGTAGGCGGAGGTGTTTGGTATGTGAGTGGAGATTTTGGACCCTAGGCTACTATCACTTCCCCTATCTCTTTCTTCTTTGATATGCCTCCCGATTGTAATGCTTTGTTCGTGGCCTTCAATGCATCAAAATTTCGTACAATTCCGCTCTTAATTCCTTCTTCGATCCTTTCCCCGAGTTGATGATGTCGGGGAGCTTGCGATTCTCAATGACCATTAACCTCTCATAGTATTGTGGATCTTGGGCCCTGACAAAGAATTTGTTCATATGTTCTTCTTCTAATGCCGGCCTGACCTTTGCAGCTTCTGACCTCCATCGAGTAGCATACTCGTGGAAAGTCTCTGTTGGCTTCTTCTTGAGGTTCAGTATGTAAAAGACATCCGGTGCATTTTCTGTATTGAACCTGAGTCTATCCATGACGTCTGATGCCATGCTTACCCAATTAGACAATTTCTTGAGGTTTTGACTTATGTACCACGATAGGGCGTCTCCAGTGAGATTCCTCATGAACAACTTCATGTGAATCATTTCGTCCTTCCCAAACCGTACGAGTTTGTCAAAGTATGTTCTCAAATGTACTTTTGGGTCACCCGTTCCGTCAAACATCTCGAACTTAGGAGGTTTGTAACCCTCCAGTAGTTTCACGTCTGACTGAATGCATAGGTCCTCATAATTGAGACCCTCAATTCCTTTGCCTCCTTCAACACCCTGGACTTGGCTTGTGAGTTTCTTGAGCTCATCTACTATGTTCTTAATGAGCATGTCCTTCTCGGCGGATTCTGGTGTGTATGGAGTTGGTTGAGTGGAGTGGGGTAGGGTATTCATGTATATGGGGTTGTTTTGATGAATGCCGGGGGTTTGAGTGTAGTGGTGATCATTAGTTGAATTTTGCGGATCAGGGATAGACTCTGGGGTATTCTTAGGAGTATGGTAAGTGGTTTGTGGATATTGAGTCAGGAGATGCTGGTGTTGAGGGGTGTCAGTATGGGTAGAGGATTAGGATTTTGAGGAGGTGTTGCGTATTGGTGGGGTGCAGAAGAATTTTGAGGATGTTAGTTTGGTGTGTTTTGAGGAGGTACTAGATTTTGAGCATTTTTTTGGTTCATGTCTGGGACGTTTAGTGTGAGGGAAAGGTTTGCCAAGTTGCGGACCTGCTCAAGCTCCCCTTGCAATTCTAATATTTTTTTATTCCAATCGTAGGATCAAATCATTTGGTGCCAGGGTACTCCGACCATCTGAAGTTTCCACATTCTCAGCATGTGTAGCGTTGTCTTTCCTGACACCACTCATATCATCCATCTTAGGTTTTCCCTTGCTTTTCGGATCACTTGGAAGAGGAGGAGGTGGATGGCCTCTAGATTTGGTGTTATATGCTGATGATGCCAGTATGTGCGAACCAACCTTAGGGGATGGGAATAATCAAAAGAAAGAAAAACAAAAAGGTAACCCAGTCACTAAGGATTCTGAAAAGTATTTGCAGTATTTAAACATGTATTGCAGAAACAATAGTATAGGTCTTCCCCTCGATTCCCTCCATTAAAGCATTGGTTTACCATGGCCAACCTGGTGTGAATCCTGTCTCTTTGGCTTGGAAACACTATCATACCCAGAAAGCAGACGATGACTACGAAATCCCTATAATGAGTCCAACCTAGGAAAGTGATGGAGAATTCGTCATGAAAGATACGATAGGATTTGTTTTGTCCGTATCGTTCATAGAGGAAGTCAAAGGGTATGTAGGACTTCTTCAGGCATGCCAAGTTGTCATTCTTTCTCAGACCCATCATTTTCAGAAATCCCCTAGGGGTACGATTTCCTAGTACTAACAGATCGGGCCTGTCCCATGGTAATCCAGGGAATCCTCCTATTTTCTCCAAAAGAGGAGTCATTTCTACATTGACAAAATGGAATACAACCCTTTTTCCATCCTAGAACATAGTAGCAACTTCGATCAACATGTAATTTGGCTGGATGTCTAATAAGAGGGGTAAGTTTCCGAGAGCCCTTTCCACATGATTTTTGTCGCTTGGCGAAAGGTTTTCCCACCAATCTAGAAATAACGGTGGTATATTTCGGACCATGTCGAACCTGGGGATTTTGTGCCTCATTTTCTTCAAAATAAACAAAGTTAGACCCTTTCCCCCTCCGGATCCAACTATTAATACATTAACGATAAGCATGTCGACATTTATTTCTCCAAATAATGCACAGATTGTGGTTGTGTCCGTTGGGATTTTGGAAACCTCGGTGGACTTTGCACAAGGTTTTCTTAAAGGGTTATTATGCGGACAACATATTAACCCAGGCTAGGTTTGGTCATGATGCATGTATAGTTATTATCAGAGTAAGGTTTCTATAGAAGTCTAGACTGATACCCCCAAGCGGACAACTTGAGGGGGAAAGGCACGGAACCGTCGATTGCACCGATGATCGACTAGTTTTACCGCAAATAAGCCTTTCCAAATTCAAAAAGGTGATACAGCAAGAGCGTAGACACTCATCAGGTGTTGCTATGTTATTAATTACGCATGAGTGGAATATGATGTTGAGCATGTATTGATGCAAAAAGAAAATAACACGTTGTCAAGTATTTGCACGATGAAAATGATAAAACGCTGTATTTAATAATTGTAAAGGAATTTAAGAAAGAAAACAAGGAGAAGAGTTAGTTTTCGTAGTAAAAAGCAATAAAATAGGAAAGAGGAATTTAGTGAGCATAATTGAATGAAGAAAGGCAAATAAATTCATATAGAGTGGGATAGGAAAGGGGTGTGCAAGTATTAACAGAATAATAAAGACACGTTTGTTGAAAAAGACTAATTCACAAAATAAGTTCGTTATAGTAAGAGCCTAGGATATCCCCAGCGGAGTCACCATGCTGTCGCGCCCCCATTTTTCTCGCAAAGTCGGGTTTCGACATTTGACAACTATTTTTGAGAGAAGGAATTAGGAATTGGATGTTGAGAGAGTCGCCACCTAACGGATTAAGGTGAGTCAGGGAACCTATTGCGAATAACTCATATTATAGCAGTTTGCATCACCAGAGATCGGGTAAGGGCTCAAATTACCTTGAGGGAAAGGTGTTATGAACCCCTCGAGGTCCACAACGGTGGGTCCCGTCCGAACTTAAACTATGCGAATTAGTCTAGGAAAGTGAAGGAAACTACTTAATAAGGATAGGGGGTCCTAAATCTTTTAGCCTATAGGATCACCTCAGGCAACATAAATAATACTTCGTAACTTCCCCAAGACGGGGGTATTACTCATATTATCCAGCGGGCACAGACTATCATCTCCTGCTACCCGATTACCATCTTTAAGTTGTTACCTAAAGCATTCTAGTTGATTCTAGTTCGTTTCCTATGCGTGCACTACCCGTCCCTTAACTATGGACTTGGAGGCGTTAGGACCTCTATTTAGGATGGTTCTAGACTAAGCCTGGGTTGCTCAAAATTTTAAAATACTAGGCGACAAGCGAAACAATTAGGACTTTCAAATAAAAGCAAATATGGGCTCATATTTACCTCCACACATAAACAGCAAATGCACGCAACTGATTAGCAGGTCTTGTTAATCGAAGAATCCTATAGACATGATATCTATGTGAGAGCAGTGATACACAGAACCAGTTTCATTAATGCGAGTATTAGGGACTATTATTTGCCTACTGGTTTTATTTAGTACAGTATCTGGGCATTTCATGCAGTGATGAATAACAGTAAATCACAATTACAAATCCAGAATTGTTATTCAATCCTATAGGCATGTTGTTTAAGTGATTGATAGTGACAATCTAATTCAAAATTATTTAGTAGAATCCTCTAAGCATGATTTCTATGAGTGTGATGAATGTTACCCTATAAACATGATTTCTAGCATTGAACTGGTTTTAATCCTAGGCATGATATCTATCATTAAACTGATTTTTACTCCTATAGGCATGATAGCTAATTATTGAACTGACTTTATTGCATGGTTTCTAATTAAATAGTATATGGGCAGAAACATATACACATTGAACCAGAAAATAGTTGAGTCAAATATTGGTCCTATTGGCGTGATTGCTAACACATTTTACTGGACAAATTTATGCATCATATAGGAAGGATTTCTAACAAGTCATACTATTAATCCTATAGGCAGGATTTCTAACAAATCATAATGTGAATCCTATAGGCAGGATTTCTAAAACACAATATAGAACTTATACAATTTTAACAAAATGAGCAGAATCAACAGCATAAATGAAACCCTATAGACAAGATTTATACAAGGTTTAGCAAAGAAAATAAGGAACCCTCCCGATTTTACTAAATACCCCAGAATTCGTTTATTACAAAGTTATTATAGACTAGGCTAGTAAATGAATTATATAATAGTAATGAAATAAACTATATGGAGCCTTTATCAGGCCCAAATACACCTGGGCAACCCAAGCATTCAACCATATCACCTCCAAGGCTCATTTCACAGGTACAGAACAACCAATAATGAGTGATTCACCCATAGCACATATAGAACCCAGATCTCTAGTGTGTCAAAGTTCCCAAGGGCTTCAAGGACCTAGGGCAATGCTCACACTAGAGAACCAAATACTCAGAAGTGATTCAAAGGATATTAGGAACAAGATATCAGTGTGTCAGAGTTCACAAGAGTCTCACATGGACCCCGAGCAGTGCTCACACTAGGGAGGTTGAGGATAGAACCTAAGGGACCTAAGAGTGGGAGTTTAAAAGTAGCAGCATGTAAAAGGAGGCACGGACAGATTAAAAACATATTTGATTTCAGAAGAAAACCATCATAATAGAGTTTAAAACATAGAACATGCAGGCAGAAATACACTAAGAAGACAAGTTGGCCAAATTTGCAAAGTACACAGTTTTAAATAAATTACAGTCAGAAAAAGGCCTAACTAAGCTAAGTGTACATGCTGATATTTTAGGAATACCTTGTTTAATCACAGAAATATTTAAGCAAAGTATCAAGGCAAACAGTCAGATTATCATATGAATCCAAAATATGCAAGACACATTAGAAAGCAAGTTGTCAGGGAACATGAGAGAAAGGTTAAGTAACAATACAAATTTGTAAAGTTTTAGGATTGATTAACTAATTACATACTAGTAGTATCCTAAGGATGCTAAATTCAGGACAAGTTGAGAACTAGCAAACATCATACATGAGACAATTTAAAAAACAATAAATTAACCTCTAAGAGGATTCATATTATTCAAAAATAACCAATTAACATTATCAATTATAGGGAAAAAAGAGAATCATATAAATAGGCAGAATCAAGCTCAGACTAGATTTTAAACATGCTGGATTGTAAACATGGTTCAAGGATACATAGAAATGAAATGACAAAGGATAGTCACTCACCAGTTAAGCAAGCAAACCAGAGTAATACCACAAAATCGAGAGTCCAGAATATTTGGCCTATGCTTTCAGCCAGCCAAGACCAGAAGCAAATAAGAGAGAGCAAAAAGATTATAGAACCAATCCCTAAATTTCTTAGTGAGAGTATATCAATTTCAGTCTACCTAAAGGGGAAAGGGGAATGGGTTTAAATAGTACTGAATTTGAACACACAAATATGGCAAAGTACTAGAAAGGAAAGCACTGAACAGTTAATAAAGAAAGAAAATTTGAACCCTAATTTAGGTAAAACATATAAAATCCGCAAAAATAGCAAGTAAAGAGATGCATATAGACAGAGACTTTGACAAAGTAATTAAAGAAACAAACAAATTTGGTTTAATTCTTAACAATCAAAAACCCCAAACTTAGGGCAAGTAAGAACCGGTTGCAGTAATAAGAGATTTATAATAAAATGCATAGAGACACATAAACGACAGTATTAAAGAAAAGTAGTTAAAGAATCGAAAACCAAATTAGATCTAGAAAGATCTGAAACCCTAGGTTTGGGTGAAACACCAAGTTAGCCAAAATAAAAGAGAATAACATAGATTCACACCAAATAAACATATATAAGAACTTATTAAAGGAAACTTATAATCGAATCAGTTTCAATACAAGTAAAAGGGGTTTGAAACCCTAGAATAAATAAATCACAAAATTAGTAAAAAATCAACAAAACTATAAATAACAGAGCAAATATAGACGAAGAAATATTTAAAAGACAGAGTTTGAACCAGACTTGGTTCAAATTAGAGAGGATTTGGAACCCTAACCTTTAGGGCTTAGCGAATCAAGAGAGATATGAGAGAATCATTACAAATAACGTGCTTGGAGTTGAGATTGTCCATATTCGAAAGGGTAAACATAGATTTGGGCGGAACCAAATTGGGGTACTTGCCATATTTAGGCAAGTACCAATGTTATTCCAGAATCAGGTACCAAATAAGGGAAGAACCCTAGAATGGTAAGGGAGTAATGGGAGAATTTCATTAGAACTGATTCTTAGGGATTTGGGTGAGACGACGACTTTAGGGTTCAACAAGGAGGGGGAATAAGAGAGTTCTAGGGCGGCGGGTTTAGAGAGATGGTTTAGGGTTTGGGGTGGGTTAGGTTTAAAGGGGCAGGTATGATGTGGACCACAGTCCTGATTTAAAGGGTCCTGGGTCAGGTGTTTTTTAAACGGGTATGGGGATTGGGCTAATAGGTTTTGGGCTAAGGGTATTGGACTGGTAAGGGTGTTTGGTTATATCCAAAAATGGGGATTTTAGGGGCTAGATTTTAAACACCCATTTTAAGAAATAAATAATTTCAGAATCAATGTACCAAATAAGGGAAGAACCCTAGAATGGTAAGGGAGTAATGGGAGAATTCCATTAGAACAAGGATTCTTAGGGATTTAGGTGAGACGGCGGCTTTAGGGTTCAACAAGGAGGGGGAATAAGAGAGTTCCAGGGCGACGAGTTTAGAGAGATGGTTTAGGGTTTGGGATGGGTTAGGTTTAAAGGGGCAGGTATGATGTGGACCACAGTCCTGATTTAAAGGGTCCTGGGTCGAGTGTTTTTTAAATGGGTATGGGGATTGGGCTAATAGGTTTTGGGCTAAGGGTATTGGACTGGTAAGGGTGTTTGGTTATATCCGAAAATGGGGATTTTAGGGGCTAGATTTTAAACACCCATTTTAAAAAATAAATAACTTATAAAAAATAATTAGTAAATAACAAAAATATCACTTGTCCATGAGAAATGATAATAATTACTTAACATTATAAAAAAATAAAAAGTAATTTTCTGTGTAAATGATGTAATTATATATATGGGCTATTATTGTAAAACATGCAATTTTAGCCAAAAAATGCAGATGTAATTATAATAAACGTATCAAAATATTTAAAGCTTAGTATGGATATAAATGATGAAAATTAGATGATAAAATAATCAAAAAATTATTTATGATGCAATTAATAATTATTTATAAATAAAAATAGAGGAATAAATTAATTAAAAGCCTTTAAAATATTTGGAAAATTATGAAAAATGCTTGTATATGTTTATAAATCAAGTGATGGGGCATATGCACCACACACACACACATACATACATATATATACGTATCTATACGTATGTATATATATGTATATATATATATATATATATATATATATATATATATATATATATATATATATATATATATATATATATATATATATATATATATATATATATATATGTATGTATGTATATGTGTATATATATATATATATGTATGTATGTATGTATATATGTATATATATATGTATGTATGTATATATGTATATATATATTTGAGAAATATGAGGAAAAATTGGGTATCAACAGCTGCCCATCTTTACCCGGCAAGGATGAAAGAGTTGTCGGGTAAAGAAATGATGACCAATTTTGACTGAATAGGGTAATTTGAAAGATATAGGTCAGACTCTAGCTTCTACGCTGCCTACATATCCCTGGTTATACAGGAATCAGGGCATGTGTAGTTCTGGATCCAATGATGGAGTAGACCAATGGAGGTGTTGCAAGAACGAACAGGATGTTCCAAATAGGATTAATTAGGGTTTGAAACGGAAAATGAGATTAGTAACGGATGATGATCGGTTACGCTTGAAATAATTTGAAGGATTATTTTAGGTCAGAAAGATATAGTTATACAGATAAAAATATTACAAAAGTTACAGGGAGCTACAGTGCCTCGTAGGCATAGAAATTTCTAAGCTATTACATAGATTAGGTACAACATGCATCCCCGCCTGGGGAGCATAACTAAGCAAAACATTACTAATATTACTTGGGGAGGGGGATACACCATAGTTTGTTTGGGTGTTGGGGATGGGGAATATTTGGTTGGAGTTTTTGACTAGTCTCTTGTGTATCTTCCCAACTAAATCATCCTGGTATGAGGAATTGACAAAAGAAGGTGTCTCTACAAAAGTAAGACAACTACTGCTATCTTCTTGCATGGCTCCATATCTGGCAAGGCTATCAGCTAGACTATTTTGCTCCCTGTAAACATGTTGGATAGGAGGCCTACCCAAATGCTGGAGTAATAACCTGCTGTCATAGAGAATGTTAGTATAAGTCAAGTAGGATGTCTGATCATACCAATAATATCGTGGGCATATGTTTCGATAAGGAGCGGTGTTAGTTGATGGCGCACATCCATATTTAATCCCATGAGTGGAGTCAGGAGTTCTGTGTGTAGACTGGTAGCTGAGTATGATTTTCCTGCAAAACCCAATACCCAGTGTCCCTGTGTATTTCAGAAGACTTCACCTATCTCATAACTGTTAGTAGTAGTAGAAGTTGTGCCATCTATATTTAATTTGTTAAAAGGTGCTTGGGGGGATGTCATTTAAAATAGAGTGATCTGGCTATTTTTTTTTGTGTTTTTTCTTTGATTTAAGTGATAGTATTCTGCCGCTGAGAAAGTAAGAAGAGGAATATTTCAGATGGTAATGTGATCCAGTGTGTGTTTGTTTCTAATATTCCATAAATGCCAAAGAGCAAATGATAAAAAAAGGGTGGATGGGAGGTTGAATGGGGTGGACTGTATGGGCAGATAAATAAGTTGGTGCAACCAACTTGAAGTGTCATTTGAAGAAGTGGAGGGGTAGTAAGGTGTGCCAGATTGAATTAAATTTGACCATGGGCTAATGTTTATCTTAAGTTGTGCCCATAGCTGAGTTGCTCGGGGGCATTCGAGATAAATGTGGGTTATTGTTTCTGGGGCCAGGTGACATTGCGTACATAAATTTGACTACATAATTCCTAACCGTGAGAGATAGGTCACAGTAGGGAGGAGGCTGTGTGAGAGTAACCATAGAAAGAAAGAAAATTTTGGGGGGAGGTGGAGTTACCATATCCTTTGAATGAGGAGGGATGATTTTCTGGGGGTAAAACAGATGTATAGCTGGATTTGACTGAAAAGATCCCATCCTTAGTCAGGTTCCAAAATATTTGGTCATAACTATGGTGAAAAGTTGACATATAAATACAATTAATAAGATTGATTTCATATTGGGGTATTTCAAAAGGTAGATACTCGAGGTGCCACTGACCGTCATAGTAGTAATTTGTTACCCATTTTTGTTCTTCTTGATAAGGGAAAGGCCCAGAGATACAAGATCGAAGCGTGATATTATTTAGTATCCAAGGGTCAGTCCAGAATTTAACGCGGTGACCATTTGTAATATTCCATTTATATCCCAGACGGCAGTGAAACCATCCTTTAATGATATTTTTCCAAGTGGAGGAAGTAGAGTGCTTTGGAGTTTTGTTTGGGCGTAGGTAAATGTTTTTTAGAAGGTGACCCTATAATTGATTTTGATTTTGAAAGAATCGCAGGCTAAGTTGGAAAGTAGAGCTTGATTATTGATTTCAAGGCATTGGATACCCAGCCCGCCCTATCCCAAGGGTTGTGCTACCCTTTGTCATTTAAGTAAATGGAGATTTTTCTTTTGAGGGGTTGTGCCCCATAGAAGATTTCGTTGGTATTGCGTTAGAATGGAAAGAACGTTGCTAGAGATTGTAATATATTGCATGATATGATTTGGTAGATGGTTAAGGTTAGATTTAATGAGAGTAGTGCGCCCCACCCTTGACAAAAATGGGGTTTTTCAGCCGGCTAACTTATTTTTAAAGTTGTCAACAATAAATTAAAAATCATGTTTTGTGGGTTGTTTTATAAAGATGGGAAAACCCAAGTATCTACCAAAGTGTGTTCCCTCTTTCATATGGAATAGTTGCTGGATTGATGATTTTGTGTGTGTGGAGCAGATTTTGGAAGAGAAATTTTTTTATTTTTGGAAGTTTATGGATTGCCCTGAATGAGTGGTAAATTGATGCAAAGTATCTATAATGGAGTCACATGTGTTAGGAGTTATTTTAGCAGTGAGGATGATGCCATCGACAAAAAATAGGTGGGATATTCAAGGACCCCTAGGATTTATTACGATTGGTTGCCACGCACGATAAACAACTGCAATATTTATTTTACGAGAGAGCATTTCTAGACAAAGGATGAAAAGATATGGCGATAGGGGATCACCTTGACGAATTCCCCTTGTTGGATTGAAAAAGTCGGGCGGGTTGCCATTTATTAAAATGGATGTTGAGGTTGTGGTGACACAAGACATGATAAGTTGGATGAAATTAGGAGGAAATTTTAGGGTAGTTAAAGTGTAGTGAATGAATGACCACTCAATTTGGTAAAAAGCTTTCTCAAGGTCTAGTTTTAGAAGCATATAAGAGGCTTTGCCTTTCATTTTTTGAAACCTCGTAATTAATTCTTGGACTATAATCGCATTGTCTGCAGCTCTCCGATTTTGTTGGAAGCTAGTTTGTTTTGGATGAATAAGGTGTTCCAGGATTGGTTTAAGCCTATTAGAAATAATTTTAGTTATGATTTTGTAGATAGTGTTACAAAGGCTTATGGGATGAAATTGAGTGATTGTCGAAGCATGTTTATTTTTTGGAATTAGGCAAATATAGGTGGTGTAAATTGATGGGTCGATTTGATGGTTGTTGAAAGCCTGGTGACAAAAGGACTTAACTGAGTTACCAACTGTATTCCAATATTGTTGGAAGAAATAGGAGTGGAGTCCATCGGGACCAGGACCTTTTAAGGGTTTAAAAGGATGAATGGCACTGAGAATCTCCTGATCTTGTAGGGGACTATCCAATTGTTGTTGTTCGGATGGAGTGACAGTATGAGATTGAAAAGAAAATTTCCTGTGGGAGAGAGTTGGTTTGGTGGTGAAGAGCGTTTGATAGTAGTGGGTGATATGAGTGTTTATAATAGAAGGATCAGTAAGCCAGTTACCTCCTAGATCTTGTAGGGCAGTAATACGGTTATGTCTCCGTCTATTGAGGGTTGAGAGATGAAATTTTTGTATTGGCATCACCGTCATTTAACCAATTTATTCATGATTTAAGTTTCCAAAATTCATCCTCTAGAGTAAGAATGTGTTTGAATTCAGTAATTAATTGATGTTCCAAATTTTGGAGGAACGTGCTAGTAGGATAGTTGATTGACGACTGGATACCACCTAGACGGGCTAGTATTTTACGTTTATGGGTGAAGATATTGATAAAAGTTGATGTATTCCAATCCTGGACTTCATGAGCAAATTTTTTAATTGCTGGTAGGAGATGAGTATGCTCATTCCAAATTTTATTCACAAGTATGGGGAAAGTTGGGTGTGAGGCCCAAATAGTTTCAAAGCGAATATTTTTTTCCTAGGTGCTGGGAAGGATTTTAATTGTATTTGTAGGGGACAATGGTCAGAATGTGTTCGTGGAAGATGATTTACTAAGGCATCAGGGTACTGATTTTTCCAATCGTAATTTGCAAGGATACGGTCATTCTTTCTAAAATATTATGGTTTTTAGCATGACTATTAGTCTAGGTGTATCGACTACCTTTATAACCTAAGTTATGTAGGTTACAGTAATTTATACAGTCAAGAAACATATTTTCTCTATTATTATTTATATTACAACCCCAAATTTATCTGATGCGTGAGTTATTTCGTTAAAGTCACCTACAACAAGCCAGGGGTCCTTATAATTATCATATAAATGCATGAGATTATTCCAAAGTATTTTCCTATTAATTAAGTCAGTGCTTGCATAAATAACACTTAGCAGCAAAGTAAAGGGTAGTGGATGTACCTGGACGTGGCAATGCATTCCTTGTTGTGTGGTGGCTACTAGGTGCACTTCAACAACATCTGTGTGCCACAAAATAACTATACCGTCAGATTGACCCACTGCTCCTACTTGTGCCATACCAGTGAAGTTAAAATCATCTTTTACATTATGGTGTTGGAGACAATGTGTCTCCAAGAGAGCCACTAAAGAAGGGCGATGATAGTCGAGTAGGGAGCGAAAGTTACGTCGGAACTCAGTCGACTGAGCCCCTTGACAGTTCCAAATAATAAAATTCATATGGCTATTGGCTGATGTGAGTAGATGACTGCTCGAGGTCCTTCCCCGGCTCCTGGGTTGCTCCCCTGGTCGTACTGCTAGTGTGGGCAGTAAGAGTATCGCAAATTTCCCTACCTCTAGATTGGTAGTGGGTCGTATGCGAGGGGAACAATGTAGGAGATTTGGAGGGCATGAGATGTAAATTTTTCTTTCGTATTCCTCCTTCTGGACAAAGACTCGTATTCCTTCGAGCCAAGCATGAACTGTACGGGTTTCTCTGTTGTAGTTCATTACTTCCACTACTTCTTGTTGAAATGCGATGTCTAGTTCGTTTTGAATGGGGAGGGGGGTGGAGTTTAGGGTGGGGATGGAAGTGGAGGAGTGAAGGGTTCCAATAGTGTTTGTGATGGAATTGGAAGAGAATAGGGATGTATCCATGGAGTTAAAGGGACTACTGGTGTTGGTGGATAATATAGTAGTTGGATGTTTGATGAATGTAGGGAGGAGGGTTTTATGTTAGTGGAGCTGTCTGGCGGTGGGGAATAATTTGAGTTTGAATTTGAGTAATGCTTAGGTAACTTTAATGATTTCTGGGGGGGGGGGGGGGGGGGGGGGGGGTGAATCCTCATCATGAGGTTTTTGCATGGGGCAAGTTACGTGCTCTTGTAGTGAACGAGGGGTAATGGTCTTGGAATTAGGGAGTTGAGTGCTTAAAAAGGGTATGTTATTATTTAGGTCTATATTTGATAGGCTTGGTGAGTTAGTATGTATTTTCTGTGTTATTGTAAGTTCTACATGAGGTAGTTCCACGTGTATTATGGTGTCTNGGGGGGGGGGGGGGGACGTGTGTGGAGGGCTGTTGCCTGAGGTGGCTAGGTGTAGCAGGGATATTTTGGTATTTGATTACAGTAGTAGGGGGTAATGTTAGATTATTACTGATGGGTACATTATTCATAGTGGTTTGATTATCGTTAAAGGTATCATTTAAATTATTTGATTTTTGAGTGTCATTAGTCGTTAAGGACTGAAATTTATTGGTAAAAGTTTGAGAAATAGTTTGGTCAATTTTATTTGAGGCATATTTCTTAGTATTTATGGTAGTTAGGGAAATATTATTAAAAGCTAATGAATTAGGGGTTTTATCCATACCTTCCTTTATGTGGGCCCCCGCTGAAGAAGAAGACGGTGCTGAGACGGCTGTCGCTAGAAGATTGGTTGGGCTTGCTGCGCGTGACTTGTTGGAGATTTTCATGGGAAATTGTAATGTCTTCCACTCATTTTCTGTGGATTGCAATGAAGTAGAGAGGGTTGTTTGTGATTGAGGGGAATTTTATGGTAGGTTCTGTGATGGCGGATTAAACGTGCAAGTGATTTTATTATGGCCAAGTCGTCCACAAGTAGTTTCATAGTAAATTCAAACCTTAATACATGATAGTTTTCCTATGACCTCCAATATAAATGTGAGTTTTGAGGGATTGATCGAGTGGCACTTCGATACATAGCCGGGCATAGCGGCCCCTAGTGGTGGCTGAAGTGCAGGCATCAATTGTGAGAAGTTTCCCTAACTTATTTCATACTTTTTGGAGGATTTGATAATCGTATAATTACGTCGGTAATTCAGGGAGGCTCAACCAAATAGCGGAGTACGTTAATTTTTCTTCAGAAGCCATGAATTTTGGCTCCCTTTTTCAGACTGAGAGAAAATGATTTAATATGAACCAGGGACTGTCATGTAAGTCATGGTTCATGTTCTCCTCTTTTTGAAATTTTAGTAGGAAAATATCTGACCCTAGGTCGATGAGAGGTAGATTTTTGTGGGCTTCCATAGTATATAGATTTTTTGGCGAAGGATGTGGTGTCCTATTTTCCGGACAAAAACTTTAACAATGACAGCATATTTCCATGGTTTATATAAACGAGCTTTTTCTTCCGATTTTAGAGGAATGAAAATGGTGGGATCAAAAGGCTCATGTGATTCATCTGTATAATCGAGGTATGTGGGTGTATTGGAAGTTTGGTGGAGATTTTGGTCTTTACTGGTACTGGAGATGAGCTTGGTAAGATATGAGGAGGGTGATGATATCTGTGAAGATGGAGGATTGATATTCATGTCTCCTCCATTATTGTTGTGTAGTGTTTGAAGAGAATCTGAGGTTGTTGAAGGAGGATTCATAGAATATGAATGTTAGATGGAAACCAGAGCGAAGATTGTCCTAATATTACCTGCAAACTCAAAAATACAACTGCATGCAAGTATGTATAAATTATTGCAAAAACTTATACATGATGCAAATTCTTTTCGGACCATGAACACTATCTTTTGGCGGTGAGGATGACATCCTTAGACCATGATATCCCGAGCCATGAATTGTGTGGTAAGGGATTCGCAGGCCATGAATGATGTTCTCAGGCCATGAATGTGGTGCATCTGAACAATGATGCCTTTGAATAATGATGTGCAAACTTGAGAGATCCTCAGGCCATGGCATGATGTCTTCTGGCTATGAGGATGATGCCTTCGGACTACGACGCCTTCAAACAAAATGGCGATATTTCAGCCCATGAGATTCAGAGACATGATGCTAGAGGTAACTAACAAGACAAAGCTTAGTCTTGAGTAGAGTTTGAGGGCAGAGCTTAGCCCCGAGAGAAGAGGATAATGAAAGGTTTAGAATAGAGCAACACTTATGCGGAGGGAGACAATGCTTAGTCTCGAATCGGGAAGGCAATGCTTAGCCTTATGCAAATAGAGAGGCAGGGCTTAGCCTCATGCAAGATTTGAGACAACGCTTAGTCTCATGCAGGAAGATGGAAATGCTTAGCCTTATGCAAATAGAGAGGCAAGGCTTAGCCTTATGCAAGACTAGAGACAGTGCTTAGTCTCATGCAAGGAGAAGGCAATGCTTAGCCTTATGCAAATGAGGAGGCAGGGCTTAGCCTCATGCAAAAAATTGAGACGGGGCTTAGTCTCATGCCAAGAGAAGGCAGTGCTTAGCCTTATGCAAATGGGAGGCAGGGCTTAGACTTATGCAAACGGGAGGCAGGTCTTAGCCTCAGAGAAAGAGCGAAGTATTCTTAGTTAGCGATGTGTTTCATGCATAACAATTCTGTTGTTGTGACATGCTTATGGTGATGACCTATTCCTGCATCAAAAGAAAATTCGTGAGTTTTGCGGGGGAGGTTGGTTCATGCCTTTGTCTGATCACTCTGCTCCACTCTGCTCGAGGACCCTGTTCAAGTTTCCATGGGTAGCTTTTGGCCAAAAAGTAAAGTTTATTTTCAAAAGTATGCGTGTATAGTTTTCAAAAACATAGTAATATGCTAATTAGAAACCAGTTAGATGAACCAGTAACTGTGACATTATTAAAGACATCGCGACCTTCTTTGCCATAGAATTTTAAGGGTCCTCCACAAAATTCTGCCCCAGTTGTCTAAATGACCTTCTTGCTATTCTGTATGCTGTTAGCTGAACTTGCTTTGGAATATTGAGGGTCCTCTTGAAAATTCTGCCCTAGTTTATGATTTTGGGGAAAATGGAAATTTCATTGAATTATGACCGAACCCACAGGGCTGCCTACATATTCCCTCTTAAACGGGAAACAGGTCAAGCGTAGTTAAATTATATAATATGAAGAAACTTAAATACTTTACACATATTATCTTTTAACTGCATCTAAATTGATAGTCTTTGGCAAGATTTCTCCATCCATTTCTGCGAGCATGATTGCTCCTCCTGTCAATACCCTGTGAACAATGTAAGGACTTTGCTAGTTGGGTGAGAATTTTCCTTTGGCTTCATCTTGATATGGAAAGATATGTTTCAACACCAGCTGCCCCAGTG
Organism: Nicotiana undulata; assembly: GCA_005239495.1. NCBI lineage: Eukaryota > Viridiplantae > Streptophyta > Magnoliopsida > Solanales > Solanaceae > Nicotiana > Nicotiana undulata. The sequence continues at coordinate 36,671 of ML273964.1, read as the reverse complement.
TGAATTGTCTTGGTTTGACCTTTTTGTTAAAAGCTCTAGACATTCTGTTCGGATAAAGCTGACCATGACACACTACATTCATCCTTTTTCCATCTATGAGGGCTAATTTCTCATAGAGGCTCCTTATCCATTCTGCATCACCGAGTTCGGCTCCTTGTATGATTCTCAAAGAAGGAATTTTTACCTCGACGGGAATGACGGCTTCGGTACCATAAACCAGCAAATAGGGAGTTACCCCGGTTGATGTAAGGACTGTGGTACGGTATTCTAATAAGGAAAATGGTAAATTTTCGTGCCATTTCATGTAATTCTCTACCATTTTACTTAATATCTTCTTGATGTTCTTGTTGGCAGCCTCCACGACTCCGTTCATTTGAGGCATGTATGCTGTGGAGTTTTTGTGTTTGATTTTGAAAGTTTCACACATGGCTTTCATCAGACTGTTGAGATTGGCACCATTGTCAGTGATGATAGAGTCCGGAACCCCGAATCGACAGATAGTACGATCCCTGACAAAATTTGCGACGACTTTCTTGGTTACGCTTTGTAGGACACAACTTCAACCCATTTTGTGAAATAATCGATGGCCACTAAAATGAACTTGTGCCCGTTTTAAGCGGTGAGTTCGATTGGACCGATGACATCCATTCCCTAGGCAGCAAAAAGCCAAGGTGCGCTTGTTGCATTGAGTTCGTTTGGTGCCATCCGTATCATGTCTGCATGTATCTGGCATTGGTGGCATTTCTAGACATATCGGATGCAATATGTTTCCATAGTCATCCAAAAGTATCCGGCCCTGAGTATCTTCTTGGCTAGGACAAAATCGTTCATATGTGGGCCGCAGGTTCCGACATATATTTCCTCGAGGAATTCGGAAGCCTCTTTGGCGTCAACACACCTTAAAAGTCCTAGATCAGGATTCCTTCTATACAAAATTCCTTCGCTTTGGAAGAAGTGATTGGACAGCCTCCGCAGTGTGCGTTTCTAAGTATGGTTTGCCTGCTCCGGGTATTCTCCTTTTGCCAAATATTCCTTGATGTCGTGGAACCACAGATTCCCATCTTTTTCTTCTTCGACATGAGTACAGTATGCCGGCTGATTATGGATTCTCATTGGAATGGGATCGTTGAAATTCTTGTCTGGATGTTGTATCATTGAGGACATGGTGGCCAATGCGTCTGCAAATTCATTCTGAATTCTAGGGACATGCCGGAATCCTATCTTTGTGAACCTCTTCTTCATTTCTTGTACATGATGTAGATACGGTAGTATCTTGGTGTTTTTTCTAGCCCACTCCCTGTGTACCTGATGTACCAGCGGGTCTGAGTCACCAATTACCATAAGTTCTTGAACATTCATGTTGATAGCCAAATTGAGCCCTAATATGCAGGCTTCATATTCCTTCATATTGTTGGTGCATGAAAATCTGAGCTTTGCGGAAACCAGATAGTGCTGGCCGGTTTCTGATACTAAGACGGCTTCGATACTGACTCCTTTGAAATTTGCAGCTCTGTCAAAAAACATTCTCCAACCGTCATAGCCTTCAGCAATGTCTTCCCCTATGAATGACACTTCTTCGTTAGGGAAATACGCTTTTAGGAGTTTGTATTCTCATCCTACAGGATTTTCAGCAAGATGATCTGCCAATGCTTGTCCTTTGACTGCTTTCTGAGTTACATAGATGATATCGAACTCACTCAGCAATATTTTCCACTTGGCCAACTTCCCGGTAGGCATAGGCTTCTGAAAGTTGTACTTTAGAGGATCCATCCTCGATATAAGGTATGTGGTATAGGCATAGAAGTAGTGCCTCAATTTCTGAGCTATCCAGGCCAGAGCACAGCAAGTACATTCCAGCAAAGAGTATCGAGCTTCATAAAGTCTCGTCATGTTGTCCCAAAACACAACTGAAAGCCCCATCTAACACTTCAAGGTAGAGTAGTAGTGGTCTACCAGGTTCTGGCGGGACAAAGACTAGTGGTGTGGATAGGTATTCCTTGATATTGTCAAAAGCCTTCTGACAATCCTCGGTCCAACTGGTTGTGGCATCCTTCTTCAGTATTTTGAAAATCGGTTCACATATCACTATGGATTGTGCTATGATACTGTTGATGTAATTGAGGCGTCCCAAGAAACTCATCACATCCTTCTTATTCTTTGGTGGTGGTAATTCTTGGATAGATTTAGCCTTTGACAGGTCCAACTCTATTCCTCGGCGGCTGACGATGAATCCCAATAATTTTCTGGCAGATACCCCATAAATGCACATTTTGCGGGATTCAACTTTAGATTGTACTTCCGCAGCCGGTCAAAGAACTTTCTCAAGTCTACTATGTGATCTGTGGCTCTCTTGGATTTGATGATGATGTCATCAACATATACCTCTATTTCCTTATGTATCATACCATGGAAGATGGTCGTCATGGCCCTCAAGTAGGTGCTCCCAGCTTTCTTTAGACCGAACAACATCATTTTATAGCAATACACTCCCTACGGCGTAATGAAAGCTATTTTCTCTGTGTCTTCTTCGTCCATCCAAATATGATAATAACCCGCAAAGCAATCTACAAAGTATTGGAGTTCATGCTTGGCGCAATTGTCAATCAGAATGTGTATATTTGGTAGTGCAAAATCATCTTTGGGACTTGCTCTGTTTAAATCCCGATAATCAACACACACCCTGACTTTCCCATCTTTCTTTGGAACCGGTACAATGTTAGCTAACCAGGTTGGGTACTCAACTACCCTGAGGACTTTGTATTTAATCTGCTTGGTGACTTCATCCTTGATTTTTACGCTCATGTCCGGTTTGAACTTTCTGAGTTTCTGCTTCACCGCCGGACACATTGAATTGGTAGGTAGCTTGTGAGATACTATGGATGTGCTCAACCATGTCATATAGTCGTATGACCATGCAAAAATATCCTCATATTCTTTAAGGAAATGAGTGTATTCTTCCTTCTCTGGCGGTGACAAGTGGATGCTTATACGAGTTTCTTAAATGGTTTCAGAATCTCCCAAATTGACTATCTCACTTTCATCCAGGTTGGAGTTGGGCTTGTTCTCAAAATTCTCAACTTCTCTAATAATTACCTCAGGCACATCTTCCTTTTCCATCTCTTCCAAGTCACTGTCCTTATGTTGTGTTGTCTTATTACACGTCACAGTCGTTGGAATATGAAATAGTAATGTTGTAGAGAGAAAGATATGAAAAAATAGTAATAATAAAACATCAAGCCATTGGTATATATTAAAATGTCAAACAAAGCGATTTTCAATAACCCAAACAATGTTTTTCGATATGAAACACTGAAAATATTGTTTAAAACAAAATGCTCAAGAAGAATTGTTTAAAAAAAATGATGCTAGCAGCCGTGCTACCCCAAGACTCGTCGGGCCCTTGATGGTGTAGCGGTCCAGTTTTTGAGGAAAGATCCCCTCTCCGCCGTCTGAATGGTAAGGCCTTCTTCCTCCTCCTCCTCCTAAACTATCACACTACAATCCATATCCTCATCTTCTAAGCACATATTCCTTAGCCCAGCCAAAGCTTTCATATCCCCATATTGTATCAGCCTGATGAACGTCTGACTCAGATGTGGCACTGGCTACTCAAGAGGGTAATAGGGACCACGCCATAGTGGCGACCAATTCTGATACTCGTGCCAGGTGTACTAATATCCAAGTCCAAAGGTTGTACCATGACGTTTTGGCTATATTGATTTGGTGATACCCTGGAGATTCTTACCGAGCCCCTTACCAGGTTCATATCTTGCCCATGCTAGTATGCTCTCTATTTTGCTACTCCACCATTTATCCTTCTCGATTGCGTTAACACGCTCAATTCGATGGTAAGTTTCTCTACCCAACTTTCTTGTGTTATCTACAACCGATACAGTCTGATTGGTGTAAATAGGATTTCTCCCATCTCCATGGATGATTACCTCTTGATGATTCCATTAAAATTTCAACGCTTGGTGCTAAGTAGATGTGACAGCCCCAACGGCATGTATCCAAAGTCGTCCCAATAGTAAATTGTAGGAGGCGGATATGTCTAGCACCTAAAATTCAACATCAAACCAAGTAGGGCTCATCTGGAAACATACATTGGTCTCCCCAATTGTGTCTCTTTGCGACACATCGAACTCATTCACATCCATATTTCCTGCTCGTATTTCATGCAAACCCTTGTCCAACCTTTTCAGAGTTGTCAGTGGACAGATGTTGAGGTTGGACCCTCCGTCTATCAAAACCCTGGCAATGAACTTATCCTCGCATTGCACTGTGATGTGCAGTGCCGTGTTATGGCTCAATCCTTTAGGTGGCAACTCGTCTTCGTGAATGGTGATCTTATGGCTCTCTAGCACTTGCCCCACCTTGTTGGCCATTTCTCCGCTGGTGATATTGTTGGGTATGTATGCTTCATTCAACACTTTCATCAGAGCATTCCTATGCGCCTTAGAATTTTGAAGCAACGACAGGATGGATATCTGGGAGGGAGTTTTGTTCAGATGATCAACAACAAAGTATTCTCTTGCCTGTACTTTCCTCCAGAGATCATCTGGACCAGTTTCAATGATGGGTTGTTTGGCAACGGCTTCCTTACTTGTTCCTCCAAATTTTCAGGTGTGTAGATTCTTCAAGTTTTGGTCATCCCCTGTGCAGCACCGGACTCTTCCATTTTTTCTTTCCCTTTTCTCCTAGCTTCGGCAACATAATCCCAAGGTACGACATTGGATTTGAAGGGCAGTGTGGATGCCACTGTTACAGAGAAGGGTGTTGTTACTTCTACCTCAAATGGAGTAGGTGTAGCTGCGGGTGTTGTCACTTCGATTTCAAATGAAGTCGGTGCGACAACCTCAACTTCGACCGAGGTTGTATCTGTGCCACAATAGGAGTAACTGTGAATGCAGGTTTCTTAGGGTCGTCACCTTCCCAGATACACCCAATTGACCCCTCGGGATCCCGTTATTCATTAGTTTCTATCACATTTACTCATTCACCCCTATGATCTGGGAGGGGATTGTTGCGGACATTAGGTGTGGCTTCCTTCGCCTGTATGACTTTGGTATCAATCAGCGTCTGAATCGTGTCTTTCAGAGTGTGGCATTCATCAGTAGTATGACCCTTCATGCCGGAATGGTATGCACATGTCTTGTTTTGGTTGACCTATTGGGAGGAGTTTTCCATGGACACAGCGGGAATAGGGGTGACATACCCGGCATCCTTTAATCTTTCATATAGTTGGTCAATGGGTTCAGCAATAGGGGTGTATTGTCTGGGAGGTCTGCGATCGAAAATGGTTCTAGGTTTTTGATAATTTGTACGACCTGGAGGTGAATGATATAGGATGGCTGGGTGTTATAAGTGTGGTAGGCGGTAGCAGGTTGGGGATATCAGGGAGGTGAAGGATGGTATGTAGGCGGAGGTGTTTGGTACGTGAGTGGAGATTTTGGACCCTTGGCTACCATCACTACCTTTATCTCTTTCTTCTTTGATATGCCCCCTATTGTAATGCTTTGTTCGTGGCCTTCAATGCCTCAAAATTTATTACCATTCCGCTCTTTATTCATTGTTCGATCTTTTCCCCGAGTTTGATGATGTCCGAGAACTTGTGATTCTCAATGACAATTAACCTCTCATAGTATTGTGGATCTTTGGCCCTGAGAAAGAATTTGTTCAGCTGTTCTTCTTCTTATGCCGGCTTGACCTTTGCAGCTTCTAACCTCCATCGAGTAGCATACTCACGAAAAGTTAACGTTGGCTTCTTCTTGAGGTTCTGTATGTAGAAGACATTTGGTACATTTTCTGTATTAAACCTGAATCTATCCTTGAAATCTGATGCCATGCTTACCCAATTAGCCCATTTCTTGGGATTTTGACTTATGTACCATGTTAGGGCGTCTCCAGTGTGACTCCTCATGAACAGCTTCATATGAAACCTTTCGTCCTTCCCAACCCCTACGAGCTTGTCGCAGTATGTTCTCAAATGTACCTTTGGGTCACCTGTTCCATCAAACATCTCGAACTTAGGAGGTTTGTAACCCTCCGGCAATTCCACGTCTTGCTAAATGCATAGGTCCTAATAATTCAGACCCTCAATTCCTTTGCCTCTTTCAACACCCTGGACTCGGCTTGTGAGTTTGTTGTGCTCCTCATCCATGTTCTTAATGAGCAGGTCCTTCTCGACGGATTCTGGCGTGTATGGAGTTGGTTAAGTGGAGCGGGGTAGGGTTTCCACGTATATGGGGTTATTTTGATGAATGTCAGGAGTTTGAGTGTATTGGTGATCATTAATTGAATTTTGCAGATCGGGGATAGGCTGTGGGGTATTATGAGGAGTATGGTAAGTGGTTCATGGATATTGAGTCGGGAGATGCTGGTTCTGAGGCGGTGTCGATATGGGTAGAGTAATAGGATTTTGAGGAGGTGTTGCGTATTGGTGGGGTGAGGGAGGATTTTGAGGATGTTTGTTTGGTGTGTTTTGAGGAGGTACTGGGTTTTGAGCATTTTGTTGGTTGATGTCTGGGATGTTTAGTGTGAGGGAAAGGTTTGCCAAGTTTCGGATCTGCTCAAGCTCCCCTTGCAATTCTAATATTTTATGTTCCAACCATAAGATCAAACCATTTTGTGTCGGGGTACTCCGACCATATGAAGTTTCCACATTCTGAACATGTATAGCATTGTCTTTCCTGACACCACTCATATCACCCATCTTAGATTTTCCCTTGCTTTTGGGATCACTTGGAGGAGGTGGTGGCCGATGGCCTCTGGATCTGGTGTGATATGCTGACGATGCCAGTATGTGCGAACCAACCTTAGGGTATGGGAATAATCAAAAGAAAGAAAAACAAAAAGGTAACCTAGTTAGTAAGGATTCTGAAAAGTATTTGCAGTATTTAAACATGTATTGTAGAAATGTAAATTCGCGTCCTAATTTGGGGGCCTCGTTGTGCCCGAGGTAGGCCTAGCGACAAGTAGATAATTGCCTCATTTCATTAATGTAATAAATAAGACGAACCTAAAACGACAATAAATGAGTTACTAATGGCATTTGCCTTATTACATTCGAATTCTAAAATGATTCTAAAACAAATAATCCTATTCTATTTGGTCCTAGGGGACCTTCTCCAGGCTTGTCTCTCTTGGCTCCGTCGATCAGATTCCCCAGGTCGCGCATGTCAAGCAGAAGATACGCCCTTGCTAGGTGTCATCCCTCGTTACCCTTTGCATTCTGGCAGTCTATAACTTTTTTCCTCATCTTCCCCTCTAACTCCATTAGACCCTGCTCCAGATATTCAAACCTTTTCGTTGATCTGGTAGCCATTTCCCTCCATTTGTCAATTGATTCCATATCAATCTTGTGTTGTTCCAAATGACTGGCCTCAAACTCGAGGACCCTTTTGCGCAACCTCTTATACTTCACTTGTGCTTCAGCAGCTTCATCTATAACCATGTTTCCTTGACCGATCCCTGGCTTGACTATTCCAGCTACGCTATCGTCCAACCATGATGGGTAGAAGCAACATGACCTGCGTGGTATTGATCTGGCTCGATGTTGTCCTTTTACACAATGATCTTCAGATGCCACATGTGCTGAGCTTCACATTTGTATGGGATGTCGTCGTCTTTAAAATCTGCTTTGTAGTGACCCATTTTGGAGACTCGCGGTATGACTTGTTTTCTACCAGCTTGTCTCATGGCCCTGACAGGAACATAGGGGTATATGCCCCTTAACCCGATCAATACCAAGTACGGAACATCCCTGGACCTGATGATGAATTCACTAGTAGGGAACCACTCAAACATCCAATGATCCTGGTCCTCAGTCAAATTGCTGAAAAACTGTACCCACTCGAACTCCGTATCGTTCATAGAGGAAGTCAAAGGGTATGTAGGACTTTTTTCGGCATGCCAAGTTGTCATTCTTTCTCAGGGTATCAACATTTATTTCTCCAAATTATGCACAGATCGTGGTTGCGTCTGTTGGGATTATGGAAACCCCGATGGACTTTGGACAAGGTTTTCTTAAAGGGCTATTATGCGGAAAATATATTTAGCTAGGCTAGGTGATACACTCAATATACACCTTAAAATAGTGTAAGCGATCGTTGTCAAATATAGTAACCCAACAAGGTTGGGGTCGAATCCCACAGAGAACAATATGAGCGCAATTAGGAACGCAAGAGAGTTATCACTTATCACGCAATGCCAAACAAATAAGATTTTGAGTTTTAAAAAGTGTTTATAACTAAATGCAAAAATATAAATTAACCTAGAAAGCAAGTAAAATGATCAATGGCAACAAGAATAGATGCTTCGGGAACTATACTCAAGTAACGATCCAATGTATTTCACGATTTTACAAATATGAGTGAGTCAATGTTAATTAGCCACGGATAATAATTCTTAATTAGCTTTTCCCAAAACTAACAAGACATCCTAATTGAATTATTCCTAACCTAATTAATAGATTAAGCACTTCTGGGTTTGGCTACAAGTAGTTCAATCCTATCCCTAGGTAGAATCTATAAAATGAGGGTTAAATCCTCAAGTTCTTGTTAATTAATCTTTCCTAACCCCAAATTATCTTTTCCAAAATTAATTAGGAGTAAATAGGCGAGTCCTAGGGTTAGCTAAGCCCTTTGGAAACATTAAAGAACAAGAATAATTAAATAAACAACAACTCACTTCATAAATATATGAAAATCATTCAATACATAAGCACAACAAGGTATTTAATCCACACTTCAAATATGAATATTCCCATAAACAAGATTCAAGTGTTGGAAATAATACTACACACTTAGATAATCAATACAAGTGTGTGTGCAAAGCCCTAGATCCAAGAACTTGTTCTTCTCTCTCAAAAAATATTTACAAAGCCAAAGATATGCAAAAATGACTGCTAGGTTGAGTATATGAGAGTGGGGATGGGAAAATATGATTTTACATTATTGTCCAAATCTGATGCCCATTTATCGCACCTGCGGAAGAATCCTCGCAGGTGCGATTCTGCAGGAGTGGAAATAGCCTCGCAGGTGCGAGTTCTGAAGCCTTAGTCAACTTTCCGCAGGAGAGGACATATGGTCGCACTTGCGGTTCCGCAGGTGTGTGAACTTCTCTGCATGTGCGATCTCTGTGCAGCTTAGCCAATAATCGCAGGTGCGAGGTCGCACCAGCGACCTATTATCCGTAGGTGCGGAATCACTGGAAGTTTTTCCATTTTCACCATGTTTTGCTCAATTTCACTCCAATTCAATGTCAACCACTTCATGACATCATTTCCCTGAAATTCAAGAAAATGCACACTATAAACAACCTCAAGTTACCTTAGAGGGAAACAAAATCTAATGAAAAGAGGCCAAAATGAGTGGTAACATCACCACTCATCAACACCCCCAACTTAGAGCTTTTGCTTGTCCTCAAGCAAATCAAAACTAGTAACTCAATGAGGTTCTACTCTTTTATACACAAGTTGCATTGCTCATATTCACATTTTCCAATTAAGCATTAAACTTATGGATTTGGTTGGTACTAATAATTAGGCTCAAGTATGCATCTTAATTGAATAACTCCCTCATTTACAAACAATTTCAAGAAGTGCACGGGAGTTTCAAAAACAATAAAGTGATAAGAAAAAGCCTCAAGAAGTGACTCAACAACACTAGTCTACTACACATGCTCAACTCGTTTATTTTTTATTATATCAATTTCACCGTTCAATCCTAATTCATGTGCCCTCACAAGGAAGAAAGAAAGAAAGTCCCAACTCACAATATTTACAATGTCAACAACAAGGGACATATTTACAAAGTCACTCACACTCACAAAGACTTTCAAGTGTTACAACCAATCATACCATATGCTTGCCCTTATTTTAATTCATAGCATATTCAAGAATATTTGGTTGGAGATCCCTTAAGGGCTTTATAATCTTGTAATGTAGGTTTGGGGAAATGTAGGATACACATTTGGGAAAATGGCTACACCCTCCTTGAATGCTACTCACATTTTTCTTTCTTGATGCACTTTGTTTCTATTCAAACCACATGGCCTCATTTGCATCTAGTTACCAACATAGAACCACTTTGAATACCTCAATTAGTCTCTTCAAAGATCCCATTTTGTTTTTTTTTTTTGTTTTTTTGTTTTGTATTTTTCTTTTGGGGCTTGTTTTCAAGAGAATACCTTACTAATTTCCATTTTGACACTACACCCCCAACTTAGACGTTTTGCCTCATTCTCAATAGTCAAGGAGTGACGGGTTCAAAAGAGGAATTATTTTTCAAAAGGAAAAGGTTAGTATTGAGGTGACCAAAGAAAACGTTCAAGGCTCAACTAGGGTAGCTAGTGATAATATATATACAATGGTGGCTCAGAAGGCTAACGGGGTTTTCGAATAACACAAAGAATGCCTAAGGTCATTTCTCCAACCAAACATAATTATCATTAGCATTGAAAGACCAACCGGCAAGTTCTAGATGATGGACGCAAGCACAAGAATTATTTATACAAACACTAACACACATGGCACATGGCACATGAATTAATCAAGATGGATCAATTTTTTTTTAGGAGTTTAGAGATATATTTTCGAACTAGTGTGTAAAGAGTCACTAAAAGAGCCAAGAATTTATCACAAAAATTATCTTTCACCATGCAACTTACTTGTTTTCATTCAAAATCAAATTTCGGAGGGGTATTCTTAATACACATTTCACATACAAGAGACTAATTTTTTTAGTACCAAATAATCCAAAAGTCTCTTCCTAGCAACACAAGACTAATTCCCTTAAGAAAGTTGCCACACCATCTATCATAGGGACAAGTCACCTGGTTCACTTCAAAAAGTGTTTCTTGGGAAAGAACCGTAGCATGAAGAAAACCCAAGAAAGTGTTATTACGGAAATTAAACTAACTACTCAAAATACAACTAAAAAGCTAAAAATAAAACCAACTATTAAAGAAACTAAACCAATCACACCAAGACCGTCAAGGGCACATAATATCTATAAATAACAAAGAAGCCCGGCAAGGGCACATAACAATGTCATAAACTAAGTCAGAAATAGATAAAATGTACAAAAGACATGAAATGTGCACATGCCACCCCCAACTAAAAACATTGCAGTGTCCCTACTGCACAATATAAAAAAAGAATGGCAAAGTTGTAGGGTCTCCCTGAGATCTGCATCAGACGAGCAGACTGCAGGAGAAATGGTTGGTCAGTGCTGTTGCGCCCCATCATCATCATCCTCATCATCATCATCAGCAGCATCATCCTCATCATCATCATCAGCATCAGACATGAAGGAGTACTCCTCGCTATCATCGGCATCTGCAACTGGCAGTGGCTTGCTCGGTTGCCCCCACTTGAAGATTGCCTTTACTCCCCTCCATACATTGACTAGGAGCTTCCCTTTCTTCTTATTCTTTTCCTTCCCCTTTTTAAAGGACTCATGCAGATCAACATGATCCTTGGAAAGGCTAGTGTAGGAAGACTCCATCTGCTTCAGAGAAGCAACCATCTTGTCCTGATGAGCAACCATCTTGGCCTGAGAAGCAGCCATCTCCGTCTGAGTGTCAAAGTATTTCTTCATCTCAGCTCTGGAATAATAGTCAGGTGGGGTCTGTGGCTGTGAAGTGGGGGGTCCGGTGGGGAGCTTGGACACAAGGTTCCGAATAAGAGCAAGCTGGGAGTTCATCTCCCCAAACGGACCCGCTGATGAACTAGGCTGGGAACTGGATCCAATCTCAGTGGTAGTGGTGGTCATCTTTCTTTTATTGCTTTTGACTGCTCCACCTTCGCCCTTGACCCTCAATGGATGGAAGGGCTTGTCAGCAGGCACCCACTGATCATCGAAGCGTTCCTCAACCTCTGCTCGACGGCATAGCTCAGTGATCAAGGATGGAAATAGTAGCCCAGGCCCATTGTCAATCACAAATTGCCGCATCTCCTTTAGAATGTAGTGGCCTGGGTTCACTGGAACACCTTTCCCACTGGGGGCCCTGACGTAGGATACATCTCTGACATTCTCGCAGGAGCGGAAATATCCTCGCAGGTGCGAGTTCTGAAGCCTTAGTCAACTTTCCGCAGGAGCGGACATCTGGTTGCACCTACGGTTCCGCATGTGCGTGAACTTCTCCGCAGGTGCGATTTCTGTGCAACTTAGCCAATAATCGCAGGTGTGATATTTTCCTCGCATGTGCGAGGTCGCACCAGCGACCTATTATCCGCAGGTGCGGAATCACTGGGAATTTTGCCATTTTCACAATGTTTTGCTCAATTTCACTCAAATTCAACGTCAACCACTTCATGACATCATTTCCCTGAAATTCAAGCAAATGCACACTATAAACGACCCCAAGTTACCTTAGAGGGAAACAAAATCTAATGAAAAGAGGCCAAAATGAGTGGTAACATCACCACTCATCACTAGGTTTGATCATGATGCATGTATAGTTATTATCATGGTAAGGTTTCTATAGAAGTCTAGACTGGTACCCCACCCCCCAAGAGGACAACTTGAGGGGGAAAGGCACGGAACCGTCGATTGCACCGCCGATCGACTAGTTTCACCGTAAATAAGCCTTTCCAAATTCAAAAGGGTGATATAGGAAGAGCGAAAACACTCATCAAGTGTTGCTAGGGTATTAATTATGCAAGAGTGGAATATGATGTTGAGAATGTATTGATACAAAATGAAAATAACATGTTGTCAAGTATTTGCACGATAAGAATGATAAAATGCGGTATTTAATAATTGTAAATGCATATAAGAAGGAAAACAAGGAGAAGAGTTAGTTTTCGTAGTAAAAAGCAAAAAATCAGGAAAGAGGAATTTAGTGAGCATAACTGAATGAAGAAAGGCAAATAAATTCATATAGAGTGGGAAGGAAAGGGGTGTGCAAGTATTAACAAAATAATAAAGACACGTTTGATGAAAAATACTAAGTCACAAAATAAGTTCGTTATAGTAAGAGCCTAGGATATCCCCAGCAGAGTCACCATGTTGTCGCGCCCCCTTTTTCTCGCAAAATAGGGTTTCAACATTTGACAACTCCTTTTGAGAGAATGAATTAGGAATTGGATGTTGAGAGAGTCGCCACCTAAAGGATTAAGGTGTGTTAGGGCACCTATTGCGAATAACTCATGTCATACCAATTTGTATCAATAGAGATTGGGTAAGAGCTCAAATTACCTTGAGGGAAGGTGTTATGCACCCCTCGAGGTCCATAATGGTGGGTCCCGGCCGAACTTAAACTATGCGAATTAGTCTAGGAAAGTGAAGGAAACTATTTAATAAGGATAGGGGGTCCTAAATGTTTTAGCCTATAGGATTACCCCGTGAAACATAAGTAATACTTCGTAACTTCTCCAAGAGGGAGGTGTTACTCATAATATCCAGCGGCACAGACTATCATCTCGTGCTACAGGATTACTATATTTAAGTTGTTACCTAAAGCGCTCTAGTTGATTCTAGTTCGTTCACTACCCGTCCCTTACCTACGGCCCTGAAGGCATTAGGACCTCTATTTAGGATGGTTCTAGACTAAGCATGGGTTTCTCAAAATTGTAAAATACTAGGAGACAAGCAAAACAATTAGGACTTCCAAATAAAAGCAAATATGGGCTCATATTGACCTCCACACATAAACAGCAAATGCACGCAACTGATTAGTAGGTCTGGTTAATCGCAGGATCCTATAGATAGGATATCTATGTGAGAGCAGTGATACGCAAAAGCAGTTTTATTAATGTGAGGATTAGGGCATATTATTTGCCTATTGGTTTTTTTTAGTGCAGTATCTGGGCATTTAATGCAGTGATGAATAACAGTAAATCACAATTACTAATCCATAATTGTTGTTCAATCCTATAGGCATGTTGTCTAAGTGATTGATAGTGACGATCGTATTCAAAATCATTTAGTAAAATCCTATAGGCATGATTTCTACGAGTGTGATGAATGTTACCATATAGACATGATTTCTAGCATTGAACTGGTTTTAATCCTATAGGCATGATATCTATCATTGAACTGATTTTTACTCCTATAGGCATGATAGCTAATTATTGAACTAACTTTATTGCATGGTTCCTAATTAAAAATTATATAGGCAGAAACTTATACACATTGAACCAGAAAACAGTTGAGTCAAATATTGGTCCTATAGTCATGATTGCCAACACGTTTTACTAGACAAATTGATGTTGTCACGACCCAGAATCCCAATTCGGGTCGTGATGGCGCCCAACGATAGGGTTAGGCAAGCCAACACAAATTACACTAAGTGTTACCCTTCCCATCTAGTTAAATAAGTCAACATTTACAAATTTTAAACAGTTAAACATGATGATAGCTTGACATGGAAATAAAGCATATGCATGCATGTACAACCCAAACCCAAAATATATATACACTACGCGTGTGTGCCAGGAACTAATGTCACGAGTGTCATGGGAAACTACTGAATATACAATGACTAAAATATATACAGAGTCTCAGTCTGAATGAAATGGACAGATAATATAACAAAAGAACTCCAAGGGGCTGCTAGGAAGTCGCTGTGAAAGCAACTCACCGTGAAGTATGACCACGCTATCAATATCTAGCACCGGTCTGATAATCAGACGTACCAGCCTCCGGACCTGTACAGTCAAGTCCAGAAAAGAAAAGAAAGTGCAGCATGAGTACATATTAAATAAATATGTACCCAGTGAGTATCCCGCCTAAACTCAAAGAAGTAGTGACGAGAGGTCGACTCGATACTCGCTAAGGTCCAACAGTAATAACATATGATATAATATAATAAAATACAGTAGGTATGTCAGGATAAGCAACAAGTACATATCAGGAGCAGAAATCCAAACAACTACTGAACTAAACAATAAAGCACTTTCAAGGGTAAGACCACCGAACGAAACAATAATCACAAATTCTTAGATCCGCCGTGGCGTACGGCCCGCTCCCATAAGGTACCTTCTAAACTCGCTTTGGCGTACGGCCCGATCCCATATGTATTTCAAGTATTTCTAAACACTACTGTGGCGTACGGCCCGATCCCATATATATATCACAAATACTTCTCAACACTATCGTGGCGTACGGCCCGATCCCATATATATTCAATTACTTTTCAACACTGCCGTGGCGTACGGCCCGATCCCATATATATTCAATTACTTTTCAACACTGCCGTGGCGTACGGCCCGATCCCATATTTATTTCAATTACTTTTCAACGCTGTTGGGGTGTATGACCCGATCCCATATTCATTTCAATTACTGTTCAACACTGCCGTGGCGTACGGCCCGATCCCATATTCATTTCAAATACTTACTTTCCATAACAAATTCCTTTCCATTCAACAATTTTCCNAAAGCATATAAGGCATTACGAGAAAGCATACAAGGCATGATGTGGGCCTAACTACCCGGACATAACAATAATAGCCGCTACGTACGGACTCTCGTCACTTGGCGCATACGTATCCCCCAAACAATTTACACATAGCATATACATAACCTATGGGGACAATTCCCACAAGGTTAAAAAGGAGACTCACCTCGTGTCGAATCTACCCCTCGAGCAACAATTGCGCCCGAAACTTCGAACTCTACACCCAAGAACTCGCAACTAGCCAAAAGGTATACAATAATATCAATGCATGCACAACGCGGGAATTTATACTAGTTATTCAATAAAATCTCTATTCTTGAAGAATTCCCAAGTTCCAACCCCGGTCCCACATGTTCAAATTCCGAAAATTCTCGAAGGGATCACTCACCCATAGCCTAAGGATCATTAATGTGTGATTTTTACTTGAATTCATGGCCTAAAATGGAAAAATCACAAAATCCTCAAGAACCCTAAAATTACTACCTAATTCTATGATTTTTAGATAATTTAGTAGGGAATTTAACTAGGAATTAATATTGAAGCTAGAAAAATTATGGGGTTTTACTTACCTTGACAACAATGGTGGAATAGCTCTCTTGAAATGCCTCCAACACCTCAAGGAGAACGGTGGGAATGGTGGAAAATAGCCAACTCCCGTATTTAATTAAACTACCTAGAGATTCCTTAACTGCGATCGCGACAGGGGGCATGTTTTCGCGAAGGCCAACTGGCCAGACCTCTGCGATCGCGGCAGAGGTCATGCGATCGCGAAGGCACACTGGCCAGACCTCTGCGATCACGGCAGAGGTCCTACGATCGCGAAGAGTAACTTTGCCCTGCCCTGGCTTAGCACTATGAGATCGCGACCATGGGGCTGCGATCGCGAAGGCATGGAGTCCGGCCTTCCGCGATCGCGAAGAACAATCATCAGCCCAGCCCAAATCCTTCTCCGCGATCGCGACCCACCTTCTGCGATCGTAAAGAAGGAAACCAGACAGCAAAAATTTGGTGTTTCCAACTTAGCTCCCGGGGGTCCAAAACTCACCCGAGCCCCTCGGGACCCCGTCCAAAAGCACCGAAAAGTCTGTATTCGTGATACGGACTCACTCGAACTCTCGGAACAGGAAAAACAACAACAAAACTCAGAGTTCAACCCCAAAACCAAATTGAATCAAAACTTAAGAACTTGAAATTCTAGAATTCACTTCAATGCACCGTACCGGTCTATACTACTCGGAATGATTTCAAATTTTGCAGACAAGTCATGAATGAAATAACGGAACTATCCCTGGTCTCGAAATCTCATTCGGACCTCCGGAACACAAAATCACATTCCAAACCAATTTCAAATTCTATGAGATTTCTCAAAACTTCATTAACTCTAAAGTTCGCATTTTGATCCGAAACCCGTCAAATCAAGTTCGTTTCTTACCAAATTTAACAGATAACTTAATTAACATATATTGAACCTGTCCCAGGCTCTGAAACCATAATACGGGCCCGGCAGCACAGGTTTCACATCGAGGTTCATTTTCATAAGTCTTTAATATTTTCATTAAAAAGAATTCTTTAAAAATTCATTTCTCGGACTTGGGTCCTCGGAATTCGATTCCGGGCATACGCCCAAGTCCCATATTTTCCTACGGACCATCCGGGACCGTCAGATCATGGGTACGGGTCCGTTTACCAAAAATGTTGACCAAAGTCAACTTTATTCAATTAATTATCATAAATGCAACTCTTAATCAAGTTTTCACATAAAGGCTTCTCGGCTACGCGCCCGGGCTGTGCACGCACATCGAGGTGAGATTAATGGAGGCTTTCAGGGCCTTGCAACACAGTCACAATTAGATTTACATGACCCCTTTTGGGTCATCACAATCTCCCCCTCTAAAACAAACGTTCGTCCTCGAACAGACGTAGAATCGTACCTAAAGTGCCGAATAGCTGTGGATACCTGCTCCGCATGTCCTCCTCGGACTCCCAAGTCGCCTCATCTACTGGTTGGCCCCTCAATTGGACCTTTACGGCAGAAATTCTCTTAGACCTCAACTGGCGGTCCTGCCTATTAATAATAGCAACTAGCTCCTCCTCGAAGCCCAACTTCTCATCTAACTGAATAGTGCTGGAATCAATCACGTGAGAGAAATCGGCATGATATCTCCGAAGCATGGATACATGAAATACCGGATGAACTCCTGATAAGGCGGGAGGTAAAGCGAGCTCATAAGAAACCTCCCCGACTCGCCTCAACACCTCGAAAGGGCCTATAAATCTGGGGCTCAGCTTGCCCTTCTTCTTGAAACTCATAACGCCCTTCACCGGCGAAACCTTCAACATAACCTTATCTCTCTCCATGAATGCTACATCACGCGCCCGCTGATCTGCGTAACTTTTATGTCTGGACTAAGCTGTGCGAAGTCTCTCCTGAATAATCTTCACCCTATCCAAAGCATCTCTCACCAGATCTGTGCCATATAACTTGGCCTCGCCGGGCTCAAACCACCCGATAGGAGAACGACATCGTCGACCATATAAAGCCTCAAATGGAGCCATCTCGATGCTGGACTGATAATTGTTATTGTATGCAAACTCCACCAAAGGCAAGAACTGGTCCCATTGACCGCCAAAATCAATCACATAAGCCCTGAGCATATCCTCCAAAATCTGAACTGCATGCTCCTACTGACCATCAGTCTGAGGGTGAAATGCTGAGCTGAGATCTATCTGAGTGCCTATCTCACTGTGCAAATGCTCTCCAGAAGTGCGAGGTGAACTAAGGGCCTCAATATGATATAATGGACACCGGCACACCATGCAACCGGACTATCTCCCGAACATAAATCTGGCCCAGCCTCTCTGTAGTATAAGTAGTAGCCACAGGAATGAAATGCGCCGATTTGGTCAATCTATCCACAATGACCCAAACCGTGTCAACCTTCTGCAAATTCCGAGGCAACCCAACCACAAAGTCCATGGTGATGCGCTCCATTTCCACTCAGGAATGAGCATCTGCTGAAACAAGCCTCCTGGCCTCTGGTGCTCGTACTTGACCTGCTGACAATTGAGACACCTAGCCACAAACTGCACTATATCGTTCTTCATCCGCCTCCACCAGTATTGTTGCTTCAAATCACGGTACATCTTCGTCGCACCCGGATGAACAGAATATCGAGAGTTGTGGGCCTCTTCTAGAATTCTCTTCCTCAGGCCATCAATGTTAGGAACATAAACGACCCTAGAGCCTCAAAACACCATCCTCGCCCAAAGTAACCTCCTTGGCCCTGCCCTGGACCACTGTATCCCGAAGCTCTACAAGGCATGGATCATCAAACTGCCGAGCCTTAATCTCCCCAAACAATGAAGATTGAGCAATTACATGAGCCAAAACTCGACGAGGCTCCGAAAGGTCCAATCTCACAAGGTGATTGGCCAAGGACTGAATGTCCAAGGCCAAAGGTCTCTCCTCAGCTGCAATGTAGGCTAAGATACCCATACTCGCTGCCCTCCTGCTCAAAGCATCTGCTACTACATTCGCCTTGCCCGGGTGATACAAAATAGTGAGATCATAATCTTTTAACAACTCAAGCCATCTCCGCTGCCTCAAGTTAAGGTCCATCTGCTTGAATAAGTGCTGCAAACTGATGTTATCAGTGTAGACCTCACATGACACACCATACAAATAGTGCCGCCAAATCTTCAAGGCATGAGCAATCGCCGCCAACTCTAAGTCGTGTACAGGATAATTCTTTTCCTGAACCTTGAGCTGTCGCAAAGCATAAGCAATAACCCTGCCATCCTGCATCAGCACACATCCCAACCCGACGCGTGAAGCATCGCAATACACAGTATACATCCTAGAACCAGAAGGCAATGATAGAACTGGTGCTGAGGTCAAAGCTGACTTGAGCTTCTGAAAGCTCGCCTCACACTCGTCGGACCACCGAAACAGCACATTCTTCTGAGTCAATCTGGTCAGTGGAGCTGCAATAGAAGAGAACCCCTCCACGAATCGGTAATAATAGCCTGCTAGGCCCAAGAAACTCCTGATCTCTGTAGCTGAAGTAGGACGCAGCCAACTCTAAACCGCCTCAATCTTCTGAGGATCAACCTTGATACCTTCTCCGGATACCACATGCCCCAAAAATGCCACGGAATCTAACCAGAACTCGCACTTGGAGAACTTAGCATACAACTTCTGTTCCCGCAAGGTCTGGAGCACAACTCTCAAGTGCTGCTCATGCTCACCCAGGCTCCGCGAAGATGTCATCAATGAAGACGATGACGAAGGAATCAATATACGGCCTGAATACCCTATTCATTAAGTCCATAAATGATGTTGGGGCATTAGTTAAACCAAAAGACATCACCAGGAACTCATAATGGCCATATCTGGTACGAAATGCAGTCTTCGGAACATCTGAAACCCGAATCTTTAACTGGTGATAACCCAATCTCAGGTCAATCTTAGAAAACACACGAGCACCCTGCAACTGATCAAACAAATCATCGATGCGGGGATGAGGATACTTATTCTTTATGGTCCCTTTATTTAGCTGGCGATAGTCAATGCACATCCGCATAGACCCATCCTTCTTCTTCACAAATAGGACTGGAGCACCCCACGGCGACACACTCGGCCTGATGAACCCCTTAGCCAACAACTCCTCAAGTTTCTCCTTTAAATCTTTCAGCTCCTTAGGAGCCATACGATACGGGGGAATGGAAATAGGCTGAGTATCTGGAGCTAAATCAATACAGAAATCAATATCTCGATCTGGAGGCATGCCTGGAAGATCTGAGGGAAACACATCCGGAAACTCTCGAACAATAGGCACTGAATCAATGGTAGGAGACTCGGCGGTGGTGTCCCGCACATAAGACCGGTAGACTCAGTCTACCACCACAGAATCGCCCACAAGAGTGGACACATATAAAGGAGAACCCAAGGACTCACGAGGGATATCCAGAAAATGAGCAAATAGTACGGAAACATATGAATACGTGGATCCTGGATCAAATAGTACTGAAGCCTCCCTACCACATACTGAGATAATACCTGTGATTACGGCGTCTGAGGCCACTCGTCTGATCTGGCCGGAATGGCATAAAATATGGATGAGGATCCTGAAGACTGAACTCCCCCAGAGTGAACATGAACTAACTGACCTCCTCCTGACTGGCCTCCCCCTGTAGGACGACCCCTACCGACCTGTCCTCCACCTCGAGGTGGCCGGACCGCTGGTGCTGAAATCCTAAGATGATAACTCTGCTGCACTGCCTTGCCCCGATACCTAGGACAATACCTCCATGTATGACCCGGCTCCCCACACTCGAAACAAGCTCCTGGTGCTACAGCCCGCTGCCCGAAAGAGGAAGAACCCTGAATAGCTGGAGGGCGGTGTGAACCCTCTGGTAAGGCACTGAAATAGGAACTAGAGGATCTCTAATGACTAGAATAGTTGCTGGGTGCACCCTGGGTGGCTGGAGGACGATAGGAACGCTCTGGCATAGCGTCGAACTGAGGCCTCATGGAACCACCTCAAGGGGGTAGTGGGGGTGATGAATATGAAGGTCTGCTGGGCTGACCACCCCCGAACTGACCCCTTCTCATAGCTGAAACATCCCTGAATTCTCCTGAGAACCTGGCCATATTGTCCTGCTGACCCTGTTCCCTGCTTCTCAACCGATACCCCTCAATCCGTCGAGCTATCTCGACTACAAGCTGGTAGGGGTACCCATCTCTACCTCTCTGGACATAGAGACCCTAATACCTAGATGCAAGCCTGCCACAAGCCGCCGCACCCTCTCGGCATCAGTAGGCAATATCATAAGAGCATGGCGAGATAACTCAAAAAATATAGTCTCATAATCAGTCACTGACTTTTCCCTTGCTCTAGTCGCTTAAACTGACCCCGTAGCTCATCCCTCTCAGAAGGTGGAATGTATCTGTCTAGAAATAGCTGAGCGAACTGATCCCAAGTGACAGGAGGTAAATTTGCTGGCCTGCTGAGAATATATGACTGCCACCACCTGCGAGCTCGGCCCTCTAACTGAAATGTGGTGAAATCCACTCCATGGGACTCCAAAATTCTCATGTTGTGCAGTCTGTCCATGCACCTATCAATAAAATCCTGAGCATCATCTCCCTGCTCACCCTCAAAGATAGAGAATATAACAAAAGAACTCCAGGGTACTTCTAGGAAGTCGCCAGGAAAGCAGCTCACCGTGAAGTATGACCACGCTATCAATATCTAGCACCGGTCTGATAATTAGACGTACCAGCCTCCGGACCTGTACAGTCAAGTATAGAAAATAAAAGAAAGTGTAGCATGAGTACATATTAAATAAATATGTACCCAATGAGTATCCCGCCTAAACTCGAAGAAGTAGTGACGAGAGGTTGACTCGATACTCACTAAGGTCCAACAGTAATAACATATGATAGAATATAGTGAAATACAGTAGGCATGTCAGGAAATAAGCAACAAGTACATATCAGGAGCAGAAATCCAAACAACTACTAAACTAAACAATAAAGCACTTTCAAGGGTAAGACCATCGAACAAAACAATAATCACAAATTCTTAGATCCGCTGTGGTGTACGGCCCACTCCCATAAGGTACCTTCTAAACTCGTCGTGGCGTACGGCCCGATCCCATATGTATTTCAAGTATTTCTCAACACTGCCGTGGCGTACGGCACGATCCCATATATATCACAAATACTTCTCAACACTGTCGTGGTGTACGGCCCGATCCCATATATATTCAATTACTTTTGAACACTGCCGTGGCGTACGACCCGATCCCATATTCATTTCAATTACTTTTCAACTCTGCCGTGGCGTACGGCTTGATATTCATTTCAAGTACTTACTTCCCATAACAAATTCCTTTCCATTCAACAATCTTCCATAAAGCCTTAGAGGAACAGTACTATGCAAAACATAATCCCATAGTACATATAGCGTCACAATGAATCATATAAAGCATTTCAAGGAAGCCTATAAAGGCATTACAAGGAAGCAGATAAGGCATATAAGGCATTATGAGAAAACATACAAGGCATGATGTGGGCCTAACTAGCCGGACATAACAATAATAGCCGCTACGTACGGACTCTCGTCACTTGGCGCGTACGTAGCCCCCAAACAATTTACACATAGCATATACATCACCTATGGGGACAATTCCCTCTTACAAGGTTAGAAAGGAGACTCACCTCGTGTTGAATCTACCCCTGGGACCACAATTGCGCCCAAAACCCCGAACTCTACACCTAAGAGCTCGCAACTAGCCAAAAGGTATACAATAATATCAATGCATGCACAACGCGTGAAGTTATCCTAGTTATTCAATAAAATCGCTATTCTTGAAGAATTCCCAAATTCAAACCTCGGTCCCGCATATTCAAATTCCGAAAATTCTCGAAGGGATCACTCACCCATAGCCTTAGGATCATTAATGTGTGATTTCTACTTGAATTCATGGCCTAAAATAAAAAAATCACAAAATCCTCAAGAACCCTAAAATTAATACCTAATTCTATGATTTTTAGATAATTTAGTAGGGAATTTAACTAGTAATTAATGTTAAAGCTAGAAAAATTATGGGGTTTTTTTTACCTTGACAACAATGGTGGAATAGCTCTCTTGAAATGCCTCCAAAAGCTCAAGGAGGAAGGTGGGAATGGTGGAAAATGGCCAACTCCCGTATTTAATTAAACTGCCCAGAGATTCCTTAACTGCAATCGCGACAAGGGGCATGCGATCGCGAAGGCCAACTGGCCAGATCTCTGTGATCAAGGCAAAGGTCCTGCGATCGCAAAGGCCAACTGGCCAGACCTCTGCGATCGCGACAGAGGTCCTGCGATCGCAAAGAGTAACTGTGCCCGGTCCTGGCTTGGCATTATGCGATCGCGACCATGGGGCTGCGATCGCGAAGGCATGGAGTCCGGCCTTCCGCGATCACGAAGAGGAAGCTGTGATCGCGAAGGACAATCAGCAGCCCATCCCAAATCCTTCTCCGCGATCGCGACCCACCTTCTGTGATCACAGACAAGGAAACCAGACAGCAAAAATCTGGTTTTTCCAACATAGCTCCCGAGGGTCCAAAACTCACCCGAGCCCCTCGGGACCCCGTCCAAAAGCACCGGCAAGTCTGTATTCGTGATATGGACTCGCTCAAACTCTCAGAACATGAAAAACAACAACGAAACTCAGAATTCAACCCCAAAACCAAATTGTATCAAAACATAAGAACTTGAAATTCTAGAATTCACTTCAATGCACCGTACCAGTCTATACTACTCGAAATGATTTCAAATTTTGCAGACAAGTTATGAATGACATAACAGAACTATCCCCGGTCTCGGAATCTCATTCGGACCTCGCGAACACAAAATCACATTCCCAACCAATTTCAAATTCTATGAGATTTCTCAAAACTTCATTAACTCTAAATTTCCCATTTTGATCCGAAACCTGTCAAATCAAGTTTGTTTCTTACCAAATTTCACAGATAACTTAATTAACATATATTGAACCTGTCCCGGGCTCTGGAACCATAATACGGGCCCGGCAGCACAGGTTTCACATCGAGGTTCATTTTCATAAGTCTTTAATATTTTCGTAAAATAATTTTCTTTAAAAATTCATTTCTCGGACTTTGGTCCTCGGAATTCGATTGCGGGCATACGCCCAAGTCCCATATTTTCCTATGGACCTTCCGGGACTGTCATATCACGGGTCTGGGTCCGTTTACCATAAAGTTGATGAAAGTCAACTTTATTCAATTAATTATCATAAATTCAACTCTTAATCAAGTTTTCACATAAAGGCTTCCCGGCTACGCACCCGGGCTGCGCACGCACATCGAGGTAAGATTAACGAAGGCTTTCGGGCCTCGCAACACAGTCACAATTAGATTTACATAAGATGACCCCTATTGGGTCATCACAGATGCATCCTATATGCAGAATTTCAAACAAGTCATAATATTAATCCTATTGGCAGGATTTCCAACAAATCATAATGTGAATCTTATAGGCGGGATTTCTAAAACACAATATAGAACTTATAAATTTTAAAAAAATTATCAACAACATAAATGAAACCCAATAGGCAGAATTTCCACCCTTTTTAGCAAAGAAAATAAGGAACCCTCCCGATTTTAATAAATACCCCAGAATTTGTTTATTACAACATTATTACAGACCAGGCTAGTAAATGAATTACGTAATAGTAATGAAATAAACTATAGGGAGCCTTTATGAGGCCCAAATACACCTGGGAAACCCAGGCCTTCAACCATTTCAGCTCCAAGGCTCATTTCACAGGTACAGAACAACCAATAACGAGTGGTTCACCCATAGCACATATAGAACCCAGATCTCTAGTGTGTCAAATTTCTCAAGGGCTTCAAAGATCCAAGGCAATGCTCACACTAGAGAACCAAATACTCAGAAGTGATTCAAAGGAGATTAGGAACCAGACCCCAGTGTGTCAAAGTTCACAAGAGTCTCGCATGGACCCCGAGCAGTGCTCACACTGGGGAGGTTGAGGATAGAACCTAAAGGACCTAAGAGTTGGAGTTTAAAAGTAGCAGCATATAAAATGAGACACAGACAGATTTAAAATAGATTTGATTTCAGAAGAAAACAATCATAATAGATTTTAAAATGCATAACATGTAGGCAGAATTACAATAAGAAGACAAGTTGGCCAGGTGTGCAAAGTACATAGTTTTAAATAAGTTACAGTCAGAAAAAGGCCTTACTAAGTTAAGTGTACATGCTGACATTTAGGACAACCTTATTTAATCACAGAATTTAAGCAAAGTATCAAGGCAAACAGTCAGATTATCACATGAATCCAAAGGTGTAATGACCCGACCGATCATTTTGCGTATTAGGACCCCGTTCCCCCAAATGAGGCTTCCCGTAGTAGCTTATTATGATTTATGACTTGCGGGGCGGGTGGTCCGGGATTCGGAAGTGTTTAGAGTAGTATAGCAACACTTAGTTCCTTAAGGTTGGCCTTTTTGGCCAAGTTTGACTTCGGTCAACATTTTGAGTAAACGGCCTCGAAATCGAGTTTTGACGGTTCCGGTAGCTTCATATGATGATTTCGGACATGGGCGTATGTTCAAAATGGGTTTTGGATGACCCGGGAGTGCTTCAACACCGAATATCGGAATTAGAGTTTCCTTAAGTTCATATTGTGGTTTGGGACGTGTTTTTGTGTTGTCGAGGTCCGAACGGAATTTGAGACCGAGAATAGTTCTGTTATGTCATTCATGACTTGCCTGTAAAATTTGGTGTAATTCCGAGTAGTATAGGTCGGTTCGGCGCAGTGTTATAGAATTCAAGAACTTGAAGTTCTAAAGTTTGATCCTTAGGGGTTTTGAGGTGTGATTTTGAGTTTTAGCGTGGTTTTGAATGTTCCAAAGGCTCGAGCGAGTCCGTATTATGATTTGGGACTTGTTGGTATATTTGGACGGGGGCTCGGGCGGGCCCAGGTGCCTCCCAGGCACCAAACGAGGCTAAAACCCAACTGAAGCAATTGCTGGTGCACCTGTTCTGGTGTGACCGCAGGTGCGGTTGCCCAGTCGCAGGTGTGAGATCGCTCCTGCAGTCCAGGCCTCGCAGGTGCGGCCCCAGATGAGGCGGCCCCTCTTCGCAGGTGCAGACAATCTTCCGCAGGAGCGGAGCTGCAGGTGCGGGCTCCACTCCGCAGGTGCGAGTTTTTCCCCCTTGTCCCATTTCCGCAGGTGCGAGACCGCACGTGCTGTCATTGAGCCGCATGTGCGGAACCACTATAGAGAGTGTGTTCTTTAAAACACGGTATTTTGCTCATTTCCTCCATTTCTCTCCTCCATTAAAGACTTTGGAGCTTGGAAAAGGGACTCCACGACCTAGCTACTGATAAGGTAAGTAAATTCTACCCTAGTGTTAGTTTAATACATGAATTACTAGTTAAATTAACTACTTAATTAGTGAAAATCAAGGAATGAGGTAGTAACCTAGGGCTTTCGAGAATTTAGAGAATTACCAGTGAATTGGCTATGAAATCATACAAAAATCATATATTAACGATCCTTAGATTATGGGTATGTGTTTCCTTCGAGAATTTTCGGAATCCGAGCGTGCGGGCCTGGGGATGAATTTTGGGATTTCTTCAAGAATGATGAATTGACTAAGTAAGTAGGAGAATTCTATTCTTTGAGTATAATTTTATATATTTACGTAATGTTTAATTAGTTTCGAGTCCTTGGGAGACGAGTTTGGAGTTTCGGGCGCGTTCTTGGTCCGGGGAGTAGATTCGACACGAGGTGAGTCTCCTTTCTAACTTTGTAAGAGGGAATTGTACCCATAGGTGATTTAAATGCTATGTGTTTGTGGGGTCTACGTACGTGCAAAGTGACGAGAGTCCGTACGTAGCGGCTATTATTATTATGTCCGGGTAGTTAGGCCCAAATCATGCCTTGTATTCTTCCTCGTAATGAATTATATGTTATGAATTTATGTTATATGTAGTATTGTTTCCCTGAGATTTATGGAATTTGATAATTTGAAGGAGTTGATTATGGAAAGTAATTTTAAAGGAATATTGTGTGTGCGTGTGACCGCTTCGCAATTTACATTCCGCGAGCGGAGTGTGATTTCTCCCACTCTCATGGGAGCAGGCTGTACGCCACGACGGATTGAAAGATGCACTTATGGTTCGGGCCGTTCGACCCTCGGCAGTGAATAGATATCATTATTTGATGGCAGAGATGCACTTATGGTTCGGGTAGTTCGACCCTCGGCAGTGCACAAATATGCTTATTTTTATGGCTCAGGTCGGTTGTCCTTATCCCGTATGCGCATGATAAATTGTTACTAATTTCATGGATATTGATTTGAAAGATATTTGGGGAAATTAAGTAGTAATTGTTTATTTACTTCCAGTATTTACTTGGATTTCAGTGCCTTATATATTTGCTGCTTTACTACCTTTACATGCCTACCTTTTTCATTATATTTTGTTAAATTATATTGTTGGACCTTAGTGAGTGTCAAGTCGACCTCTCGTCACTACTTCTTCGAGATTAGACGGGATACTCACTGGGTACATACTTATTTATGTACTCATACTACGCTTCTGTACTTAATTGTACAAGTTCTAAGGCTGGGGCATTTGGCTATCAGACCGGAGCTCTTCTGATTATAGTTAGACCTGACTTTATGGTGAGCTGCTTCTCTTGACGATCCTCGGCAGCACCATGGAGTTTCTTTTGCTTATTTCCCGTCTACTTCTTTCAGACAGTGGGACTGTATATTATATCTTCTGTATATTCTTTTAGTATGCCCGTAGGACTTGTGACACTAGTTCCTGGCACACACGTGGTAGTTATTATGGATTACGGGTTTGTATATATATTGGCTCACGCCTCCTTATGATTGATTTTGGTTAACACTAGCTAATTATCCTTTTCGGTTAATGTTGTAAGCTTTAAAACTTGGTATATGTTGAAATGATTAATCAAATAAGAAAGAACCCTTAGTAAATTGAGTGTTGGCTTGCCTGACCCCGCTGTTGGGCGCCATCACGATCTGAGTTAGGATTTTGGGTCGTGACAAAAGGGATGCATGACACAGTAGAAAGCAAGTTGTGTCACGACCCGAAAATCCCACCTTTCATACCGTGACTGCGTCTAACGTTGAACCCGCTAGACAAGCCAACGTACACAACATTTTTGCCTTGACAACACAACGTAACAGTATTTAAAACTATTAACCTTCAAACATTTGCTGAATTAACTCGAATTCATTAACGTTCAATCTTTACCGAAAATATCCCACACAATTAACTTTCAATCTTAACATAACATCCCAAATTACTTCAAACATTTTGCAGCAGAAAATAATATTACCTCAAAAACTCATAATGAAATGATAAGACAATGACAACGAACAATCCCAAAATCGGGGTGTCACAACCTCAAAAACTATCTAAATTGTGTACTAAATACAAAGTCTGAAAAGAAATATACAATTGCCTTGAAACTAGGAGAAAAAGTAAGACAATGAGGAATCCCAAAAAGCAGGAGAGACACCAAGGCCCACGAACGCCAGCGGGTATACCTTAAAGCTCTGGGTGGACTGAAGGTGACTCCCTCAATGCGGTCCACTGGGTCCGGATGCGTGATCTGCACAACATTAAGAAGTGCAGTGTAGCATCAGTACAACCGACCCCATGTACTGAGTAAGCGCCGAGCCTAACCTCGGCTGAAGTAGTGACGAAGCTAGACTTGACAATGGCGATAACCTGTCCTATTCTACAGCAGGTACAGGGATAATACGAAGCAAGAGATAAGCAAACAGATAAGGGATGCGGGACAGTAAAGGGGAACAAATGAAATGAAGCAGTCAAATCGACAGGTAGAAGTGAACAAGTGAGGAAATCTAACACAATAGCCAACGAAGCAAATATAAATATCAGAAAAGTAAACAATGGCACGGCATCACCCTTCGTGCTTTTACTATCTTCCTCACAATGCAAAGTAATCAAATATCATGGCACGACATCACACTTCGTTCTTTTACTCTCTTCCTCACAATGAAATATACGATGTATCATGGCACGACATTAACCTTCCTGCTTAATCAATAAAAGTCATGGCACGGCATTAACCTTCGTGCTTATAATAAATATGAATCATGGCACGACATCATCCTTCGTGCTTTACACTCTTCCTCACTATGCAATGTAATCAAGTATTATGGCACGGCATCACCCTTCGTGCTTTACACTCTTCCTCACCAAACAATAACAGATAAATGGCAAGGAGTACAGCATAGTGGAAATAAGCAGTTCAGAACACTCGGCAAGGGGGAAACATCAATTAGTAGCTCAACAAATGCCCAACAAGGGTCTCAGCTATAACCAATCACCTCAACCACATACTCTACACTTGTATTATCTTTCGTATCAATACTTCTCAAACTCAACAGCCAATACTTTCAATCACGACTAAATTACCAAGTAAAGACAATCTCATAATATGCTAAACATGGAAGAAATACTGCGATTTCTATCAATTAGACTCACGGGCATGCTTGACACACATTGTATAGGTACTCGTCACCTTACCTATACAATGAACACGATAATCACTTAGCACATAGCAATTAATACCTATTCCCTCACCAAAGTTAGGCAAGACACTTACCTCGGTCCAAAGTATGGCAATCACCCCTCTAAGACCGACTTTCCTTTATAATCCGACTCCGACATAACGTTATCTATGCATAATTAATTCAATAATATCAATAAAGACTCAATAATATAATCCCAAAGCCTAGGTGTTCATTTTCTAACATTCTTCCAAAATATCAAAATTTGACCCCGGGCCCACGTGGTCTAAACTCGAGGTTCGGACCAAAACCCGATCACCCATAACCCCACGAGTTCAATTATGTAATTAGTTTTAGGATCCGACCCCAAATTGAGGTTGAATCACCCAAATTTCCCAAAACCTAACTCTACCAAAAACCCCTAATTTCTACTTAATTTCCATGTTTTTAGGCCTAGATTCTAGTGATTATGAAAGGAAAGTGGAAGAAATAGAAGTTGAAATCACTTACCCAAAGGTTTATTGAAGGATTCTAGCTTGGGGGTCGACAATGGAGGTTGGAGGAGGAGGAGAAGGCTGAAAATAGCAAAGTCTCATATGAAATATTCTATTTTGAACTCATTTAATAACTGGGAGACATATCTCTATGCGATCGCGGAAGCAGGGATGCGATCGCATAGAGACCAAGGCTGGGTGCACTGCGATCGCGGAATGGCTATTGCGATCGCACAGGTATACAACCCCTCCCTTATGCGATCGCACAAAGGAAACAGCGACCGCACAGAGTATTTTCCTCCAGCTGCCCTTACCCACCTAATACACTATGCGATCGCGGAGTGTGCTATGTGGTCGCAGAGTGTAACAGACTACCCCCCAGGCACGAAGCTATGCGATCGCGGGCCAATCAATGCGATCGCATAGAGTAATGGAACTGACACCAGCAAAATGCAATTACACCAGATTTTCCTATCTTTTTACACCCCGTTAGCTACCTGAAACTCACCCGAGCCCTCAGGTCTCAAAACCAAAAACACATACGTCTCCCAATACATCCTACGGACTTATTCAAGATTTTAAATCATCAAAATATCATCAAAAACACGGAATTAAACCTCAAAACTCTTAGAAATTTCTTAAAACTTCATAAAACTTAACTTTTCCAATCTTGATCCGAATCACGTCATTTCAAGTTTGTTTTACACCAAATTTCAATAAACCTGTTTCGGGCTCCGAAACTATAATACGGGCCCGGTAACACGGTTTCCACATCAAAGTTCATTTTCAAAAACCTTTATTATTTTCAGAAAATAATTTTCTTTAAAAATTCATTTCTCGGGATTGGGCCCTCGGAATTTGATTCCGGGCATACGCCCAAGTCCCATATTTTCTTACGGACCCTCTGGGACCGTCGCATCATGAGTCCGGGTCCTTTTACCCAAAAATGTTGGCCAAAGTCAACTTTATTCAATTATTCAATTCAAAAATCCCATTTTTATCAAATTTTCACATGGAAGCTTCCTGGCTACCTGACCGGGCTGCGCACGCATATGGAGGTGAGATTAGCAGAGGCTTTCGGGCCTTGGANCCTTTTGGGTCATCACAATCTCCACCTCTAAAACAAACGTTCGTCCTCGAACGGACATAGAAATGTACCTGAGCCTGAGAAAAGATGGGGGTAACGACTCCTCATATCGGACTCGGACTCCCAAGTAGCTGCCTAGGCAGGCTGACCTCTCCACTGAATACGGACCGAAGGATAACTCTTCGACCTCAAATGGCGAACCTGCCTATCTAATATGGCTACTGGCTCCTCCTCATAAGT